>BSBK01009448.1:110000-172700 GCA_027943335.1 Chamaecyparis obtusa | reverse complement strand
ATATATATATACATATAATATATACATATATATATACATATATATACATATATACATACATATATATACATATATACATACATATATATACATATATACATACATATATATACATATATACATACATATATATACATATATACATACATATATATACATATATACATACATATATATACACACATATATATATATATACATATATATATATATATATACATATATATATTATATACATATATATATATATACATATATATATATATATATATATATATATACATGTATATATATACATATATATATATGTACACACACACACACACACACACACACATATATATATATATGTATGTATGTATGTATGTACACACATATATATACATATATATATATATATGCATGTACATATATATATATGTATGTATGTATGTACATATATATATATTTATGTACATATATATATGTATGTACATATATATATGTATGTATATATATATATATATACACACATACATACATACATACATACATACATACATACATACATACATACATACATACATACATACATACATACATATATATATATATATATATATATAGAAACACACACACACACACTATCTACTTACCTATATCTCTCCCACACTTCCCACTCTTCTCTCATCCTATATCTTCTCTCCCTCCACCCCCCAATCTACTCTCCTCATTCTTGATTTGGTCAGTAGCCTCCTTTGATATTTTGATGAAGGGTACTCCCCTTATTAAAAGAAACAAACACAAGCAAATTGAGAATAACAAGAAATGAGCTTTGTATTATCTGCAATGAAATAGAATTACAATACTTAGAAATATAACATGCATAGCCAAATGGGAATTTTCATTAAAATATTCTGCAAGCTAGAGCCACCAGATGTTTGTTCCCAAAAAAATCCCTACATACCCTATGAGGCTTAATTATATAGGCAATTTTAATAACCAAGAAGGTTCTACAAATTTTAACCCTAAAGTTTGATGTCGACCATCCCTAAGATTTTATTATTTATTTTTATTACATTATTATACGCTAAAACAAATTTCAAAACTCAAAAAGAAATTTTGAAGGAATTTCATTTTCTTCTATTCTAGGCAGTGCAACTTCTAAAGACCATAAGTCATCACCCGTTGACCCGATTGGATCTTATAACCCCATTTCAAAAATGACACAAAGTTTTCTACAATTCCTAAATTGTGCAAGATCAAGTCAGCCAAAGCTTTGAACCCATTTGGAGCCTCTACAACCTTCACAAATGAGTTCAAAGTTTTTGTACCCTATTGCAAATACCAAAAAATTTCAATATCTTCAAAACTATACTTGATCTTGCAATGAAACTTTATTGGAACGCTAATATAACCAAAGATAACCTCCAAGGAATAATATAGAGCATTCTAAGCTCAAATAAAAAATTTACTAACAATAGTAAGTTTCCAAAAATAGCATCTCTACACATGATAGCCCTTATTGAAAAGAAACCAGAAAATATTTTTGTGTGATGCAAGATTTCCCTTACACCCAGGATGCTCCTGCATCAGACACCCAAGGTTAATTTGAGAAGTGACCTTGTCACATCTTGGGTGTTTAAAGGAAAACCAGATGGTTGACCTCCTCCCTTGATAGCCATGATGAATCTTCCACAAGTCATCCTTTCCATTTCACCAAATATTCTTCATATTTCATGTTCCTTGTGCTTCTTTCAATATAGCTATCCAAGATGTCTTCAATCCCCTATGTAGCTAAATTATTTTTTGGAGCATTCCATTGTGCATGTGTGAACCTAATCCTCAACACCTCCTTCATGATATTTTTTAAAGTCAAAAATGTTAAATATTGGTGAAATATTGAGTTCAGTGGGAAACTCTACTTCATAAGCCTTTCCTGAATCATGCTTCTTCAGTATTTTTCATGGTCTAGACTTATTCATCTTCAACCTATTTTATGTTCCTACTAGGAATCTCTCATTTCTCAAATGAACCATGACTTCATCCCCCACCTAGAATTCCTTATGCCTCCTATTATTATATGCTTGAGACTTGTACTATGTATTCATTTTATTAATATGCTTCCTTACCTCCTCATGCAAATTTCTCAAGTGTTATGAAAAGTCTTCAGTGTCAACACTACTTTTTTCTCCTTTGTCAAACTTTCTTAATTCTGATGCATTTCTGGGAGTACTTCCATATACTACCTGGAATGGTGATTTACTAGTACTCCTAGTGATAAAATCATAATATGAAAATTCTACTTGTGGTAAAATCAAATCCCATCCTTTTGGTTTATCTCTTACCAAGCATCTCAACAAATTCCCCAAGCTCCTATTCACCACTTTTGTCTATCCATCAATCTATGGATTGTGTGGTGAACTTAACTACAAATCTACCTTTAATTTTTTTTACAAGGTTCTCCAAAAGTACCCAACAAAATTAGTGTCCCGATCTAAAACTATGCTCTTTGGTAAACCATGTAGTCTCACCACCTCCCCAAAAAACAATTCAGCTACATGAACAACATCATTAGTCTTCTTGCAAGGAATGGAATGTGTCATCTTTGAAAACATGTCTACCACTATAGAGATGGAATCATACCCTCTTTGATTTCTTGCTAGGCCAAGAACAAATTACATACTAATATCCTCCCATGGCTTCTCTAGTACATGTAATGACTAATATAACCCTATATTTTTCTTGGATCCTTTTTCCATCAGACATACCCTGCAACCTTTTACAAATTTATTAACATCTTTCTGTAATGATGGCCAATTATAATTTTCACTAACCAGAGAAATTGTTTTTATCTTGGCCAAAATATCCAACCAGTCCTCCACTATACTCTTCTTTGATTAGATTCTCCCTCATGGAATTCCTTGGAATGTACAAATGACTACCTTTGAATAAAATACCATCCTATATTATGAAGTCCATCCATTTGGTTCTATCTAGAGTAATAGGTTCAATATAATCTCTCCAAGCTTCCCCAAAATCAACATCCTCAGGATACAAACTCTTGAGTTCCTTGAACCCAACAACCTCAATTTGCATCTCTATCATAAAAAAATGTCTCCTCCTAAGGGCATTTGCAACCGTATTAGACTTCTCAATCATGTGTTTCAAAAAACAAGTGTCACTCTGCAAAAACTCAAACCATTTCAAATTCCTCTGATTTAAGTTTCCTTGACTCTTCAAATATTGCAAAGTTTGATGATCAATAAATAAAAAAAATATTTTGCAAAAAGATAATGTCTCCACTTTATTAGTGCCTAAAATATAGCATAGAACTCTTAATCATAAAAATAATATTTTACTTGGCATCATGCAACTTCTAACTGAAATAAGCAATGGGTTTACCTTCCTAGCTCAAAATAGCTCCAATAGCATTACCGCTAGCATCACAGTCTACTTGAAAGACCTTGTTAAAATATAGAAGAGCTAAAATAGGTTGTTTTGTAACTTTGTTTTTAACAATTCAAAACTCTTCTTTTCTTCAGTCAAGGGTCCACAGATACTACTGAAATTTTGAATAAACTTTCTGTAAAATCTAGCTAAACCATGAAAAGATCTTAACTCAGTAGCACTCCTTGGAGTAGGTCATTCGAGGATAGCCTTCACCCTCTTTGGGTCCAATTTTTTGACCTACTGAAACTACAAATCCTAGATACACTAAGTCCTTCACAAAACTTCACTTCTTCAGATTAATCAACAACTTCTCTTCCCTTAATCTCTCAAACACCCTACAAACATGCATTACATGTTCTTCTAATGCCTTTTTGAAGATCAAAATACGATCCAAATAAACAGTGACAAACTTACCCAAAAATTCTTCTAGTACTTCGTTCATGAGTTGCATGAAGGTGATCAGTGCATTGGTTAACCCAAAAGGCATGACTAACCTATCATACAAGCCCTCCCTTGTCTTCAAGGTTGTCTTCTGGTCATTTGCTTCTTTGATCCTAATTTGATGATATCCACTCTTTAGGTATATCTTTGTGAAATACACATCTCCACTCAAATAATCCATAATATCATCCATCCTTGGCAAGGGAAATATATACTTAATAGTGATCATATTGATAGCTCAGGAATCCACACACATCCTCCATTCTCCATTTTTTCTTTGGTGCTCATGCCATGGGCACAACATGTGGACTCAAACTCTCTCGGATCAATCCTTTCTGCTACAACTCAAGCACATGTATGTTCAATTTCTCACTCTCTACCAGAGTCATCCTATGGGTTATCTTGTTTGGAAAATTGGCCCCTGGAATCAAGTCCATCTGATGACTGATCCTTCTCACTGATGGAAATACATCAAGTACATTATTAAATACAATATCTTGAAACTCCTCTAAGAAATCTGTTACTTTTGCAAGTACATCTTCTACTTCCTTTTTACTAGCTTTTAGAATTAAATAAAAATACATATTATCATGTTTTATACCTTCTAAGAACTTCCTTCCATCAACTAAAAATATTTTTGAATTACTACATACATGTTCCCCTATTTCCTTCAATGGCTTCATCTTGTGTCATACTCCATCCTTTGCCCAAGAATAAGTATTAGCACGACCATCATGTATGCATGTCAAACTGTCAAGGCTTTCCTAGCAACAAATTACTAGCATCTATGGGTATGATATTGCAAAGCACCTCATCTCAGTAACATACAATCTTGAACTTCACTAAGCACTGTTCATTGACCAATACCTTGTGGTCATCCTACACCCAGGCAATTCAGTATAGATGAGGGTGTTTTTCCCTTTTTAGCTTTAACTTTGTGACCATTTCTTATGACACTATATTATCAGTGCTTTCACCATCAATAATCACTTCACAACACTTATCCTCACACTTGTACCTAGTGTGAAATAGGCTCTTCCTCATATCTAATTATGTCTCTTCATTTATCAAGGCCCACCTAACAACTAGGGGTTCTCCTTTCTCAACATCATCTAAGTGTTTTGACTAAACTTCTTCATTTGCATGTGCAACTTGTGTGTGACCTTTAGGCAATCTTGTTTGTCTTTCCTTGATGCTTGGGACATTCATAGGCTCTGCATCCTTCTCCGCAATGGAAACATGTCCCACAAATATCTCCCTCTTCCAACTCCTTACCCTCTTCCTCTTCCTTTATGATCCCTTTTATTTTGATCATGAAAATGATTAAAATTATTTCCCCTCAGATTCTAACTGCTACTTGACTCATCATTCTTTATATGATCTTCATTTCATTGTCCCTAGGACCATCTGCTAGATCTTCCATCATGACCTCTTCCACCTTGCTTGATTTTAGACTTCTTGTTCAGCTTCTCTTCCACCCTTAAGGAAAAATGGTATGCCTCTTGAATACTAGTCATCCTAACTAGACTTAACTCCGCCTGAATACTTGGCCTTAACACATGAAGATAAAAGGAAAGTTTTTCCTTCTCAGCTTATGCATGGCCTATTCTAATGAGGACTAGGTAGAACTCTTCTATATACTCCTGCATAGATCTTCCCTTTTGTTTCAACCCTTGCATTTTCTTTAGCAGATCGAGCTCATAATCATTGATCTAGTCAATCAGTTTCTCTAGATTAATATTTCTTGAAAATGTGGAAACTTCAATCTTGGGTCTCTTTCCAATCTTGGAAATGGCCCTCAAAAAACTATCCTCCTATAGATTTCTAGGTGCTTTTGGTGCCTCTTGGTCACTGTGTTCTTCTTAGAATTCATGTTCACTTTCATCTCTAACCAAAATATTCATTCCTCTATGTAGATCCTCTTGCAAAGCTTTCACTTGTCTGTAGAGGGCTCAATAACCCTCTTCTGTCACACCTACAACTCTCCTGACACAGTTCCTTCATGGAGGCATTTTTTGCTCCTATAACTCAAACCTACAATCACACTCCTAGTATAAATTTCCTCATAGTCGATGATCTTTCTACATACTAAGGAACTCCTACTCTTATACCACATGATGAAGGGTACTCCCCTTATTAACATAAACACACATAACACAATTTAAAATAACAAGAAGTGGGATTTCCATTATCTCCAATGAAATGAAATTAAAATATTTAGAAATATAATATGCAAAACCACATGCACATCCACATGGAAATTTTCATTACAATATTCTACAAGCCAGAGCCACCAGATGTTTATTCCGAAAAATTTCCCTAAATACCCTATGAGCCTTCATTATATAGGAAATTTTAACCGCCCAAGAATGTTCTAGAAAATTTAACCCTAAAGTTTGAGGTTGACCATCCTTAAGATATTGTTATTAATTTTTCTAATATTAGAATAGGGATAAAAAAATTTTGGAACTCAAAAAGAAATTTTGAAGGAATTTTATTTTCTTCTATTTTAGGTAGTGCAACTTCCGCAGACCATAAGTCATCGCTCGTTGATCCAATTGGCTATTATAGCCCCATTTTGGAAAGGGAATGATGTCTCCAAAAAACATAATTTATGTAAGGTCTGGTCATCCGAAGTTTTGACCCCATTCAAAGCCTCTAAAGAATTCAAAACTAATGTAGGAGCATCTTCGGTCTTGAGCAATCTTGCATCACCAAAAATATTTCATGTTCCGGTACCTGTCTATTTTTTGTTTTGGTCCTGATTCTTCTTTTGGTTTCTTGTCTTGCAAAGTTAATCCATTCATGTGGACCTAATTTTGAGCATTCTCCTAAGGGCATATGTCCTAATTCATTTTGGATCTGGGAGTTATCTTTGTTTTCCTCAAGCATCAGTTTTCCACCAGTTTCACTCATGAAGCGTGTGGTATTTCACCTTGCGTGGTTGGGGATCTATTCTTGGGTCATGTGTGGACCTAAATCTATCTTCTCATCAGGTATTGTTATTTCTATCTTTAGTTTTGGTATTTCCCCTTAGGCTAGACCTACAATGTAATTAATACCTGATTGGCCGACTTGTGGCTTAGCTAGTTATATATTGAGAGCCTTGGTTGATGTAGAGAGAGAAGAGCAAGAGTATTAGATAAGTAGTAGATAAGAGTAGAGTGGACACATAATTGGATCCTGTGAGATCTTGAAGATCAGATGTTTTATTTGATATTGTAATAGTAGAGAAAGTGGTTTGCATGCTTGGAGACAACAAGATTGTTTGGAGTCTTACAAGCTCAAGTTTAGATTTGCCCTAGTGTTTCCATTAGTTGCTGATGTGGTTCAGAGATGGACTAGCTAGGACATTGTTGAGATACTTTTTAATTTCATTGTATAAGGTCGAAACTTGGAAGGCCTCATAGCTGGGCATGTTGAAATAAATTATGTTTTGAAGCATTATATTGTTGAATTCCCACTATGCTTGTTGTGGTTATAACTTCTGGTGTAGGCTTGGATTGTCCATCATTAGATCCTCCACCCCTACCCTACGTCAAGTGGTGTCAAAGCTTGAAGATCCTGAGTGTGTGGATAGAGCATCGAAGGTGAGGTAGTTTGCACCAGGACCTTGGATTGAAGATGCCTTCAAGGAGAGCTCATGAGATCTCAGAGGAAGAACCTCCTGGAGAATTCAGTCTTGATGATTTTAGGGCTTTGCAGAAACAAGTGCAAGACCTACAAGAGGAATTGAGAAAGAAGAATACATTGAATGATGATAGTGATGATGAGTCTGAGGAATATCACTTTGAAGAAGCTAGGGATCTAGAGGAGTAGAATCCTGAAGGCTATGTCTAAAATTGGGAAAATACCTAAGATGGAAGTTTCTACATTTTCTGGAAGCCTTAGGCTAGAAGAGTTGATTGATTGGATTAATGAGATAGATGATTACTTTGAGTATGAAGAAATAGAAGATCCTGATAGAGTTTGATTTGCAAAGACTAAGTTGAAGGGTCATGCCAATATTTGGTGAAGAGAAGTTCAATTGGAAAGAAGTAGGAGAGGAAAATAAAAGATCACTAGATGGAACCAAATGGTTGACAAGTTGAAAAAGCAATTCATCCTAGTGGATTATGAGTTAGAGATGTTTAAGAAGATGCAAGCCTTGAAGTAGACCAATAAATAAGTACAATAGTATACTGAGGAGTTTTACAAAATCTTGATTAGGATTGGTCATTCTGAAGCTGATAAAGAGAAGGTTGCTAGGTATGTTTATGGCTTGAGACCTAGTGTTCAAGAAGAGTTACTCATTGTTCGGATAAAAACTATAGGATATGATTACCATATGGAATTGAATATTGAGGAGAAGCTAAACAAGAGGTTTGAAGGGAGACAAAATAATATCAACTGAGGTGGTAAGACTGGTGAAACAATTGTTGGAGGTAATGTGGTAGAGAATCCTAAGAAGAATGATGAAGGATCTGGCAATGGTCAAGTCACTAAGAACTACAATAATAGACAAAGAGGGAGATGGAAAAATGAGTTCACTGGTACTTGTTTTCACTGTGGTGAAGAGGGTCATAGAAGTCTTCAATGTCCTAAAAGAAGAGTTGCAGTAACTGTCGAAGAAGACATAGAGAATGGTGCAGAAAAAGGTGAATTTCTTATCACTAGGAGGTTGGCTACATGTGCTAAGGAACCAGTGCAAAGAAGAAATTTGTTCAGAACTAGATGTAAGTGTAAGAATAAGGTATGTAATGTTATAGTTGATGGTGGCAGTTCTGAAAACTTTGTTTCATAAGAGATGGTTAGTAAGTTCAATTTGGAAAGTAGGGAACATCATAATCCTTATCAAATTAGTTACATACAAGATGTTTCTAAGTTAGGATTGAAGAGCAATGTTTGGTTAATTTTTAGATTGGATCTTATCATGATGAAATTTCTTGTGTGAGATATTTCCTATGGATGCTTGTCATCTATTGCTCAGGAGACCTTGGCAATTTGATAGGCATGATATGTTTGATGGTCATGCAAATACATATGTTGTAATGCATGGTGGATCTAGACATAATTTTTTACCTTTGCAGGAAGTTGGGGCTAGTGGATGTGGAGTTATCAAGTGTTGTCCTTGTGATAGCGAGAAACATCAGGAGTATAAGGTTGATGAACCTATTCCTATGGATGAAAGGAAGCTGAGTTTGAAAGGAAAGGAGAATGATATAGCTGAGGAAATTATAGAGATTAAGAGGCAGATGGTCTTTATGACAAAGATAGTGAAACAAATGATGACACTAGTGACACAGAGAGATGCAAATGGTTTCGAGCTGATTAGTAATTCTAGAGAAGATATGATTCACTGAAGTACTAGTGTAATCGACAGTGGAAAAGTTGGTCAGAGTTAGTTTCTGTTAGTTACAGAAGGGAAAGATGAGAAAAGTGCAGGGCAAAATGATTTTTTGGGTGTAACAATGGATAAAGTGAAGACAACATGGAGTGAAGGAAAAGAGGAACTATGGGTTAAGAATAGATATGGTATACTTTTCCTGATTCCCTTAATATGTTCATGAGAGTATTCTTTTATTTACCTGGGGTGTCTGATGCAGGAGCATCTTGGGTCTTGAGAAATCTTGCATCACCAAAAATATTTCATGTTCTTGTACCTGTCTGTTGTTTGTTTTGGTGCTAATTCTTCTTTTGGTTTCTTTCCTTGCAAAGTCAATGCAGTCATGTGGACCTAATTTTGAGCATTCTCCTAAGGGCGCATGTCCTAATTCATTTGGATCTAGGAGTTATCTTCATTTTCCTCAGGCATCAATTTTATGCCAGTTTCGCTCATGAAGCATGTGGTATTTCACCTTGCGCAGTTTCATGTAGGGAAATTGGATCTTGCATGGTTGAAGATCTATTCTTAGGTCATGTGTGGACCTAAATCTTTCTTCGAATCATGTTTTTTTATTTTTGTCTTTAGTTTTCGTATCTCCCCTTAGGCTAGACCTATAATGTAATTAATACCTGACTGGCCGACTTGTGGCTTAGTTGGTTATTTATTGATAGCCTTGGTTGATGTAGAGAGATCATATGAGGAGTATTAGATAAGTAGTAGATAAGAGTAGAGTGGACGCACAATTGGATTCTGCAAGATCTTGAAGATCAGATGTTTTATCTGATATTGTAATAGAAGAGCTAGTGGTTTGCATGCTTGGAGACAAGGAGATTGCTTGGAGGCTTGTGAGCTCAAGTTTAGATCTTCCCTAGTGTTTCCATCAGTTTTTGATGTGGTTCAGAGCTGGACTAGCTAGGAGATTGTTGAGATACTTTGTACTTTCATTGTTTAAGGCCGAAACCTGGAAGGTCTCATAGTCGGGCATGTTGAATGAAATTATGTTTTGAAGCATTATAATTTTGAATTCCATTGTGCTTGTTGTTGTTATAATTGCTGGTGTAGGTTTGGATTTTCTGTCATTGGGTCCTCCACCCTTGCCTTGCATCAAAAATTGAGTTCAACATTTTTGTACGCTGCCGCCAATACCAAAAATTTACAATATCTTCAAAAATAGACTTGCTCTTACAATGGAATTTTATTGGCAGACTCATAACTAAAGTGAACCTTCAGGGAAGAAAATAGAGCATTTTGAGCTCAAATGAAAAAATTACTAAAAATAGTAAGTCTCCAAAAATATAATCTCTACACAAGATATCCCTTATTGAAAAGCTACCATAATTATTTTTTGGGTGATGCAAGATTTCCCTTCCACCCAAGATTCTCAGGCATCATATTATCTTTTCATAATCTCCCTTGATGGAGTGGATAATAAAAAATGTGAAGGCATCATTGACAATTTTGTACTCCTGATTGCCTAGATTTAGTTGGTCCTTCCTAACTAGATGAGGGTACACACTATACATATAGGCATTTGGAACCTGGAGACATTCCCTCTTGTATTGGCCCGAGTATTTTTCATGGGTTTCTTGGAGGTCCACCACATAATATGTCATGTATAATTTGGGGTCTTTCTTAGCTCTTTGCAACTATTTATCCAAACTATCATTGATGATACGGCCCCAATCTATCTCGTTCTTCCTTTTCATTATAGTTTTTATGTGTAGTATCATCCATGTCCCAAAATTTCTAGCCTAAGGTAAACCATAAACTTGTCTGCAAGGTAAAACACAATGTTTTATATCTTCCATTAGATAAGCTCTATGAAGGTCTATCTTATCCAATTTAGCCTCTTTATTTGTCCTTGTAAAGTAGTTGTCATTGAGCTTGTATAGCATGTGTCAAGAGTGTTTGTGAAGTAGCACTCTTCCCTCTTCTTTGAAACAATTAGGTACAAGTCTTCCCTTTAGGATTTGAAACACATCTTCTATGACATCAAGATTGATTTACAACACAACATCCCATGCCTTGTTCTTGACTTTATCTCATTTGAGTCATAATGTTATGCAATGGTCATTGTAAGATCTGGTGACAAGATGGACACTGGGTGTCCTACAACATTGATGATGCCTAAGAACACCACATGTAATTTTCATTAGGTGTTCCACTATTCAGATTTTATAGGAACTTTAAGATCTCATTAAAGTCCATGGGGCCAATGGCGGTATCTATAATATCACTATATGGATATTACCCAGTTTGGAAAATAGGCCATATCCCTTGATCTTGTAATTTATTGGTAATGGAGAAGTCATTTTTGTTACTCCCGCACTCAAAAGACATTTGTTAGCATATTTTATTAAAAATGGGAAACTCTAATCTACAAAAGAAAACTAAATCTAATTGTACAAAGAAATGAATTTAATATAAGAAAAAACTAGAAAAATACAAAAACCAAGAAACAGACCAAAACAATAAGCCAAAAATTAACAAAATTAGTTAAATTAGGTGTTTGAGAGGGTCATTTGGTATCTCAAGGTTTTGGGCACTGATGAACCTTTCAGGGTTTTGATGATCCAAAACCCCAAAAGACTAAGCTCTTATTGAGTTTGTTTGAAGGAAGGAGGGGATTCAGGGGTCCGGACCTCCAAAACCCATTTTGTGTTTAGGGGGATCACATCCTTGAAAGCCCAAAAGGCTTTAGAATCTTTGAAAATGATGAAGATGATGTGTGGAAGGGTATCAAGATTTCAAACCCCAACTACGCTTTTGGGGTTTCAGGGTTTGAAACCCTAATGACCCAAAAGGGTCTAGATTACTTTTTTTTAAAAATGGTTGACGCATTTGTGGATAATAATGAAATATCAGGGCTTTGAGGGTTTCAAATCCACAAAATCCTAAAAGAGCAAGGGTTCAAGCCCAACTTGAACTCTCAAAAAACCCTAATAGCTAAATAACTAAAATGTTGACTCTCTAGATCTTAACTTTTACAAACACTTAAAAGGAAACAAAACTCACACTAGCTAATAAAAAGAGACAAGAAAGAGGATAAAAACAATAAGCCCACAAAAACTAGGGCATGCAAGATCCAACTTGGTAAATTAGAAAATCTACTAAATCCTGCACAAAAGTCTTTGAAGAGCTCGCAAATCAAGAAAAATAGAGGAATGGGAATTCTTAGAATATTGAAATATTTTGAAGGTGCGGTCTATGCAAATTGAACGGTGTGTTTCCCTTTTATAGACATTCTTTTCACCATGGGGTGACGTCACCCCGATCCCCAATCGAGGATTGAGGATCAGGGTTTTGGAGGTGCGTGGATTGTGAGACCTCTTTGTACTCATGATCCTTTCCAACCCGAAAGGGCTTTGCACTTGTGGTTTTCTATGCGAGGAAGTGTGGTTTTAGGGCTTCGGGCACCAACGGTGTTTGCACACCCCAATCCCCTAAAGCCCAAAAGGCTTCTTAAAAATCTCTAAGGGGAGGGTTCTCGAAAAAAATCAAGGCACAAACCAAAACAAAAAGAAGAAGATAAAAGAAAATGAGGCCTAGTTTCACACTCAAACAAGCACCTAGCTATCCATAGCTTGAAGCTTGCAATCTGACTCACTGGGACCTGACCAACCTGAACCTAGGGAAACAAAAAAAGGTGAAAAAAGAGAAAGAACAATGGATATGCATATCAAACTAATAATGAAAACAGATTAATAGCGTTCTAGGGAAGGAATAATAGATAGGTTAAAAAAATCCTAAAATTGAAGGTTCGTATGCTTATCTTTAGTACTCAATGGGTTTTGTAAGATGATTTTTTTATAATCTAGACCATAATATTGGGTTGGTACAAATATAGCTTCATTGTTTGTAGGAGTAATAATAGAGTTATGAGAAGAGGAGGAGGTGGTTTACCTTGTGATATGAGAGTTTTTTAAAAGAAATGTTTTGGGAGGTTTAAAGTATGTCTTGCTATTCCTAGGTGTGACCTTCTTATGCCAATTAGCAAATAATGATCATAGATGGTATCATAATGAGCCCTTGGCTTCCATTTATTCACAATGGTGAGGCTTTCTTGGAGACAATTTGAAGGAGAAAAAGGTGGAAAAAAATAGTAAATTTGCCAAAAGGAGTCATAGATTCAAATAATTCAAGGATGGTTGATTAGTGCTTTCATCAGAATTAATAAACATAATAATTGTTTCTTTTAGTAAGCACAATTAGATTCTACACGATCCTAATAATATCCTTCTTCACTTTTATTTTTTGTTACTAAATAAAACAACCTTCAAAGCACATTTTATTAACAATAGTTCTTAATGAAAGTATTTACTAATTGAAAAAAATAATATGAAAACAAATGTCATAGTTTGATTGACGTAGGCTTTCCAATTTATGGTATTAACATAAAACATAGCAACTAATAAATCTAATATAAAAGTTTTAAACTAGCCTGTAGATATTGTTTTCCTATTTAAGCCGAAAACATCGGATACACAATAAACGTTCGTGAAACCTTAAAAGTACGACGACACTGTCACCGAGGACTTTCCTCAGGATGTCTTATTTAAAAAGAAATTAAAAATGATATTTAGATGATGAATATTATAAAATTAACAAACCTTCTTATCTACAGAATAATAAAATTGTTTATAGATAGTGCTACGTAAACCATATTGAAAATCGTGCATCTTCGTATTAAAAATTGAAAAAAAATCAGAGGTATGAAATAAAAAATAATTTTTACAATTGGTTTATACAGTAGGTGAGATTCGTAATTTCTTTTTTCGTGTCTATTAATTTATACAGTATTTTTGGGAAAAAATATATTTGGTATTTAAAATTTAAAAAATATCCAATCATATATGATTTGTCTATAGTAGAGATGTGGAAAGTTGTAATTTTTTTTGATGTTGTCTTTTTTTTGTTTTCTTGGGAAAAAATACATTTGGTATTTAAAATTAAAAAATATATCTAACTCATATATTATTTGTCTATAGTAGAGATGTGTAAAGTTTTTATATCAAAAGGAAGGCAAGGAAGTTATTATATGAATTTTTATTATGTGTTGCATCTGAATTTAATTCTATTTTAAAATAGAAAGTTAATATATCGTTAAAAACAATGAAAAAACTCTGAATAATGAAATGAATCAAACTCATTCTTATTATTGATTAATATGAGTAGTATAGATAATTTTAAAATGTATTTATTGTGTTTGTTAAATTATTTTTATATTTATAAGAAAATTTAAAATTCATTAATAAGATATAATTGCGAATGATTAGTTTATGTGATATTCATTTGTACAAATTTGATTGCCACATACACAAGTCAATTTATTAAAACATTATTAAAAAAAAATTTCCACTAACACTAGAATTTGGATCTAATAATTGAAGATAATTATTATAAAATATGAAAGAAATTCTATTTCTTGTCACTTAGATCAATTGGACTTGCTTTTTAAAAATTGTGGATGTCTAAAATACAATAATAATAAAAAATCAATATACCTTTTTAAAACTATTTATTTATTTTTTTATATTTTTTTTCTGTTTACTAATGTTAACATTACAATTTAAATATTTGTTTATGATCAGTGAGATTCCCTCATTTAAAACCACTCACTTATATTAACAAACTAAACGCATCATTAGCACATTTTCTAAAATATCATAATAAATGAGTAAAACAAAAAACACTATTTTTCAATGTACCTATTTCAACTAATTTTAATTTTTTAAAATTTCATTTATGTTTACTAATGTTAATATTATAATTTAAATTTTTTTTAATGATTAGTGAGTTAAAAGCATCATTACCACATTTAATAATAATATTGCCTTGTCATTTTGATAACCAAAAAGAAAGAAAAAGATTCAAAATATGCTCTCAAAGAGATTCAATCTTGTATAGGCTTGATTATTTTGCATGGGTTTCTAGGAGGTACACCAAATAATATTTCATGTATAATCTGGGGTCTTTCTTAACTCTTTGCAACTTTTTATCCAAATTATCATTGATGATGCAGCCCTAATTTATTTCATTCTTCCTTTTGCTAATACATTCTATGTGTAGCACCATCCATGTCTCCAACTATCTGGCCTGAGAAAAACCATAAACTTCTTGACAAGGTAACGCGATCTTTGATATCCTTCATTAGCTATGCTTTGTGAAGGTATATCTTATCCAATTTCGCATATTTATTTGTCTGTGCAAGGTAGTTGTCATTAATCTTGTATAGCATGTCATGAGTGTTTGTGAAGTAGTGCTCTTCCCTCTCCTTTGAAATATTTGGGTACAGGTCTACCCTTAGGATTTGAAAAACATCCTCTATGACATATATATTGATTTACAATACAACATCCCATGCCTTTTTCTTGATCTTATCTCATTTGAGTCATAATGTTCTCCAATGGTCATTATAAGATATGGTGACAAGATGGACACTGGGTGTCTTACAACATTGATGAGGCCTAAGAAAATAATGGATGTTACATTAGGTGTTCTACCATTAGGATTTGATAGTCACTTTAAGAATGCGTTAAAGTCCATGGGGCTAGTGGCAGTATTGATAATCTCATCATGGAGATTATCCAGTTTGGAAGTCCATCTATATTCCTTAAACTTTTACTTTATTGGTAATGGAGAAGTCATTCCTGTTACTCATGTACTCAAAAGACATTTGTTAGCATATTTTATTGAAAACGGGAAAACATAATCTACAAAAGAAAACTAACTCTAATTGTATAAAGAAATATATTTAATCTAAGGAAAAACTAGAAAGACACAAAACCAAGAAACTAACCAAAATACTAAGCCAAAAAATAGAAAAAATAGTTAAATTATGTGTTTGAGAGATTATGTTGGTGTCTCATGGTTTTGGGCCCTGATGAATCTTTTGGGGTTTTCATGATCCAAAACCCAAAAAGCCTGAGCTCTTATTGAGTGAGTTTTGGGTTTGTTTGCCAAAAGGCGGGGCTTCAGGTGTGTGGACCACCAAATCTCATTTGTCGTTATGGGAGCTCACACCCTTGAAATCCTGAAAGGCTTTGGACTCATTGAAAATGATGAAGACAATGTGTGGAAGGGCATCGAGGTTTCAAACCCGAACTCCCCTTTCGGGGTTTTAGGGGTTCGAAACCCTGATGACCCAAAAGGGTTTGGGTTACATAATTTTTGAAAAAATGGCTAAAGCATTGTTAGATAATCATGAAAGATCACGGCTTTGGGGTTTTAAAATCCCCAAAATCTTAAAAGTGCTAGGGTCCAAGCCCAACTTGAACACTCAAAAAACCCTAATAGATAAACACCCTAAATGTTTACTCCCTAGATCTTAACTTTAATAAATGCTTAAAAGGAAACCAAACTCACACTAGCTAAGCAAAACAAAAAAGAAAGAGGAGAAAAAAAATAACCACACAAAAACTAGGGCATGCAAGATCCAACTTGAGAAAATGAGAAAATATACTAAATCGCACACAAAATTCTTAGAGAAGCTCACAAATTAAGTAAATGAAAGGTATGAGAAAGATGAGTAGGTGAAAGATAGCCTGTATACAAAACATTTGTCATTTAAATATTCAAATATTTTGAAGTTGCGGTGTGCACAAAATGAACAGTGTGTTTCCCTTTTATAGACATTATTGCTGGCCTTGGGGTGATGTCACCCTGATCCCCAATCAGGGATCGGGGATCAGGCTTTCAGGGGTGCATAGATTGTCAGACCTCTTCGTATCCCTGATCCTTGCCAACCTGAAAGGGCTTTGGACTTGTGGTTTTTTGTGCGAGGAAGTGGGGTTTTAGGGATTCATGGACCGAGGGTGTTTGGACACCCCCAATCCCCTAAACCTCATAGAACTTCCTAAAAATATCTAAGGAGAGGGTTCTCTAAAGAAAATATGGGACAAACCAAAATAAAAAGACTTGAAGATAGAAGAAAACAAGGCCTAGTTTCACACTCAAACAAGAACCTAGCAATCGAGAGCTTGAAGCTCGCAATCTGACTCACCAAGGACATGACCAACCTGAACCTAGGAAACAAAACAAAAGAAAAAATAAAAATAAAAGGGGGGTCCCCATTAGGCTAAGTGGCTAAAATGGGGTGTGAGATGTGGAAGAAGAACACAATGTTTTCTGTGTAAAGCTATCTTTTCATCTTTTTTGTCTTATATCTTGGATCTATTACTTTGAAAGATTACTTGATTTATTAATCTCTAAGGATATTTATTACCTATTTGTATTTAATCTCATGTAATACAATTTTTCTCTATTAAGCAGGGTTTTCTTCTATTTTTCTATAATTTATTAGTTTAATTCCAAATTTATATGTTTGGATGTTTTTTTTTTTGGTGGAAACATCAAAATTGGGGTTTGACTGTGGCAATTCTTTTTATAGCCCCTAACATTTTTCCCTATCTCTCTATGTTTCAGAGGTCAATAGGTCTCTTAAGTGCAAGAATCCATCTAGAGTCAATTATGAGATTTTTTAATATTTTATTTGTATGAACTACATCATAAAGTGCAAACATTCTTGTAATGTGTTAATGTATGAGGTTGTGACATTATATGCCTCATGATAACACTTATGTGGTGTTAAATTATGGTTACTATAATCAAAATATTTGTATCCTTTCATATTAGTGAGTTATTTCATTGTTTAACTCTTTTTAGTTAGTTATAAGTTTTTTCATTTACTTTATATCCCTAGCTCTCAAAAGTGCTAGTAAGGTGAGGTAGCATAAGGCTCATTTTCTCTTTAGTGTCTTGATATCGTAAGGGTAATAAATCCCCTTCTCTACATTAATAATGATAATATATAACAATATATAAATGAGTGCTTAGTTCTTTTATATTTAATTATCTAATGCAAAAAAATAATAAACATATTTTCATAAAGGGGCAAGAGATGAGAATAACAATCTTGATTATGTTGTAAATCAATAATATTGCAACCCAAGTTCTCCGAGCTATTATAAATGGATATGCATATCAAACAAATAATGAAAAGAGAGTAATAGCCTTCCAAGGAAGGAATAATAGATAGGTTAAACAAAATTCCAAAATTGAAGGTTTAGATGGTTATTTTAGTACTCAATGGGTTTTGTATGAGGTTTTTGTACAATCTAGTCCATAATATTGGGTTAATACAAATATAGGTTCATTGTTTGTAGGAGTAATACTCGAGTTATGAGAAGAGGAGGAGATGGTTTACATTATGATATGAGAGTTTTTTAAAAGCAATATTTTGGGAGGATTAAAGTATGTCTTGCTATTCCTAGGTGTGACCTTCTTATGTCAATTAACAAACGATGATCAAAGATGGTAACATAAAGAGGCCTTGGCTTCCATTTATTCACAATGGCGAGGCTTTGTTAGAGACAATTTGAAGGAGAAAAAGGTGGAAAAAATAGTTAATTTGCTAAAAGAAGTCATAGATTGAGATAATTCAAGAATGGTTGATTAGTGCTTTCATCTGAATAAATAAACATAATAATTGTTTATCCTTCTTCATTTTTAATTATAATCTTATTTTTTATTACTAAATAGAGCAACACTCAAAGCACATTTTAATTTCACCTTCCTTATAAAAAAAATTAAAAATTAATATTTTATTAACAATAATTCTTAAGCAAAGTATTTCCTAATTGAGAAAACTATTATGAAAACCAATGTCATAGTTTGATTGACGTATGTTTTCAAATTTATTGGATTAACATAAAACATAGCAACTAATAAATCTAATATAAAAGATTTAAACCAGCCTGTAGATATTGTTTTCCTATTTAAGCCGAAAACATCGGATACACAATGAACGTGCGTGTTTCTAAAATATTAAAAGTACGACGAGACAGTCATCGAGGACTTTCCTCAGGATGTCTTATTTACAAAGAAATTAAAAATGATATTCAGATGATGAATATTATAAAATTAACAAACCTTCTTATCTCCAGAATAATAAAATTGTTTATAGGTAATGCTACGTAAACCATATTGAAAATCGTGCATCAGCATCTTTCAATGCAGGAGCCGGCTATGGATCTTCGTATTAAAAATGGAAAAAAAAATCAGAGGTATGAAATAAAAAATAATTCGTACAATTGATTTATACAGTAGGTGAGATTCCTAATTTGTTTTTTACGTGTCTATTAATTTAAGCGATATTTTTGAGAAAAAATACATTTGGTATTTAAAATTAAAAAAATATCCAACTCATTTATGATTTCTCTATAATATGGATGTGTAAAGTTTTATTTTTTTATGTTAAAATATTTACTATTATGATATAATTTTTTAATTTTACCCTTATCTCAAAAGGAAGGCAGGAAGTTATTATATGATTATTGAAATGTCTAAATTTTTTATTATGTGGTGCATCTCAATTTAATTCTATTTTAAAATAGAAAGTTAATATATAATTAAAAATAATAAAATAAATCAAATTCACTCTTATTGTTGATTAATATGAGTAATATAGATAATTTAAAAAATGTATTTATTGTGTTTGTTAAATTATTTTCGTATTTATAAGAAAATATAAAACTCATTAATAAGATATAATTGTGAATAATTAGCCTACGTGAAATTCATTTGTAAAAATTCAATTGCAACATACACAAGTCAATTTGTTAAAACATTACAAGAAGATTCCATTTCTTGTTTATATCAATTTTGCTAGTTTTTAAAAAAATGTGGATGTCTAAAGTCAAATAAAACTAAATAAAAGAAACAAAAAGAAAACTTCAATACACTTTTTTTTAATTATTATGTTTTTAAATTTCGTTTCTATTTACTAATGTTAACATTACAATTTAAATGTTTTTTTAAGATAGGTGAGATTCCCTCATTTAAAATCACTCATTTATATTAACAAACCAAATGTGTCATTAGCACATTTTTTAAAATATAATAATAACAACTAAATCAAACAAAAATACTATTTTTCAATGTACCTATTTCAACTAATTTTTTTTTTTTTTGTTTCTCTTTACTAATGTTAACATTACAATTTAAATATTTTTATGATGAGTGAGTTAAAAGCATCATTACTACATTTGGTATTTAAATTCAAACAAACATGCAACTCATTTATAATTTGTCTATAGTAGAGATGTGTAAAGTTTTAATATTTTTTATGTTCAAGAATTTATTCATATGATGTAATTTTTTAGTTTTTTTTTCAATAAAAAATATTTACCCTTATCGCAAAAGGAAGGGAGAAAGTTATTATATGATTAATGAAATGTCTAAATTTTTAGTTCCTCCCATAGACCTACAAGTATAGTCATTGTCTAAACATAATTCGTTATTAATAATTGATTTTTTTAGCAAATCAGGTTAGAGATATTTGTTTGCAATTGAAAAGTTTTAAAATAGCATATACTTTTAAATTTTAAAATGACATATACTTTCAAATTTTAAAATGACCACAAATAATTTAATAAAATTAAAGATAATTTACAAAGATATATGTATCATATATGATATAATTCTAACATATATTATAATACTATATATTACATTACATACATTTCTTATATTATTATTTTTATATTATATTACAATATAGTAATTATTATATATTGCATTAGATATATTTATAGCGCTAGAACTATTGAACGAGGAGGGAAAAATTTTAAAATTTTATCATAGAATTATAATATCATAAATTGTTTTTAAAAAATTATATTATAAAAAGATATTACTTAATTTTATCAAAATGTTATAAAATTAAATATAATTTCATGAATTTTAATAGTTTAATATTTTATAAAATTAACAAATAAAATATTTAACATTTCAAATATTATTTTTTTGATAGCCAAGAAATTTTTTTGATATGGATGAATTTTAGGGATACTGAGAAATTGGAGAGAAATTTGAGGAACAAATTCTGACTCACTTCATATCTTGAATTATCCCTAGAAAAGGAAAACTTGTTGGTTCAAATTTAATTAGGAGACCTAGGACTTGAAGTTCTTGTTAAAAATTTTGTCACATTAAAATGTGTGGTAGTTTATATATTTACAATGGAACACGAAAAGATAGAAATAATATTTTGAAAAAGAAAAGAAATAGGCAAAAAGTGAGAATTATGCTTTGCATAATTTCATCTAGGCTCACTTTTTGTAAGTTTGTAATAAGTGACAACTTAGTTTTTTCTCAATAATAATTGTTATATCTTAAATTACTAAGAAATTTGTATTTTAGGTAAGGTTAGCAAGGCTTGAATATGGCAAGATTTGGCTAGGATCTCCACTCTCACTAAGGCTTCTTTGGTTGGGTCTTTGGTTTGAGTAAGCCTTCTTTTTTAAAGAATTCTTTGTTGTATTTTTTTATGGTTGGTGATAATGTGACACTTAATATAATTTTCAATCAAAATTGGCCTTTTAGGCTCATTTGAAAGAAAATCTATTTCTTTTATTGGGCTCAGATATTATTTTTTTGATGACCTCTTTTAAGGCATCATCGAGGTTCCTTATAATGCTTTGTTCGAAGTATGCAAATTAGATTAGGGCACTTATATGGTTTTGTTCAAAATATCTAGATTATTGTAATAACAACAACCAAATCATTGGATACAACAAGAATTCGGATTCTCATGGCTCGAGGTAAATGTATACCCTACAAAGGTCAACTATTTAGGACATATACATAAGTTGCATTTGATTACATATTTTCCTTTACTGGCTCAGTCTTCTTTTCATCTTTCTTTTCATCCCTTTTCACTTTAGCCTTCTTCTCATCAGAGTTCTCTTCATCAAACTTATTCTCTTTAGACTTCTTCTATCACTATTTTGCATGCCCAACACTCACCAATTGCGTCCATCCAAATTTTTTGAGTTTGTTGGTACTGAAAAATGGATCTGCATCTCGTCATCCAATCAATGCTTGTCAAAAATCCAAATAAATTGGTACAAGTTAGCGCTTTGTAACCTAAAAAACTACAACTACGAGAAACCCACATTTCAACCTTCTATCTCCGCAACAATCTTTTACTCTTTCCCCATCCAAGATAACAAATCTTACCAAATACATCAATTTTCTACCATCCATGAAATAATGAATAATACTTCTAGATTTGATTGACTGTTACTTTAATTTCTCTTAGATATATACTATACTATTATAACAAAATAGCAAGTTTTTGACAGGAACTTCGCTACACTTGCAGCCTTGTTTATTATGTGGTGCATCTCAATTTAATTTAATTTTAAAATAGAAAGTTGATATAAAATTAAAAAACAAATAAAAAATCTGAATTATGAAATAAATCGAGTTCATTTAATATGAGTAGTATAGATAATTTTAAAATTGTATTTATTATGTTTGTTAAACTATTTTCGTATTTATAAGAAAATATATAATTCATTAATAAGATAGAATTTGGTTCTAATGATTGAAGATAATTATTATAAAATATGAAAGAAGATTATATTTCTTGTCTATTAGATCAAGTCCACTTGCTGTTGAAAAAATATGGATGTATAAAATAAAATAAAACTTAATAAAACAAACAAAAAGAAAAATTCAATTCAACTTTTTTTAACTTTTTTTTCATTTCTATTTACTAATGTTAACATTACAATTTTAATATTTTTATGATTAGTGAGAATCCCTCAGTTAAAATCACTCACTTACATTAACAAACCAAATGTACCATTAGCACATTTTCTAAAATATTCTAATAACTATATAAAACAAAAACACTGTTTTCAATGAATCTAGTTTAACTAATTTTATTTATTTATTTTTAATTTCATTTTTTTTTTACGAATGTTAACATTACAATTTAAATATTCTTTTTAAGATCAGTGGGTTAAATTGCCTCGTCATTTTGATTCCCCCCCCCCCCCCAAAAAAAAAGATTCCTATTTATTTATGGAGGTCATGAATTCGTTTGAAGCATGCTCTTACCTAACCCACTATTCATATGGAGCCCACTCCCAACGTTTCACTCTATAAACTACGTGCTTATGCTCCACTGCAAAGCCAAACTCCAAACTAAATAAGGAGAGTTAGCCTTGTTTGCAGTTTGATATGGATATTCCACTATTTTTTGGGTATCCTGTGCTCGTCCCTACTTTTGCTTCACTGCTATTATTCTTCTTCCTACGGAGAAGGGAGAGTAGTAGGAAAAAGCTTCCTCTTCCCCCTGGACCTCCTGCATGGCCTATCGTGGGAAACATCTTTCACCTGGGAAAAAAGCCGCATGGGGGAAGAGGATAATAGCAGTGAAGCAAAAGTAGGGACCAACACAGGATACCAAAAAAACAGTGGAATATCCATATCAAACTGCAAACAAGGCTAACTCTGCTTCTTGAGTTTGGCTTTGCAGTGGAGCATATGCACGTAGTCTCTTCTCCTGCCATGGCCAAACAAGTCCTCAAAACGCACGACAACGTCCTCGCTGTTCGGATGGTGATAGAAGCAGTGAAGTCAGTTTCCCATCTCAAGTCCTCGCTAATCTGGGGCGAGTACGGGCCTTACTGGCGCCATCTGCGACGCATTTCAACCGTTGAGCTTTTCAGCCACAAAAGACTACAAGCCTTGCAACACCTCAGAAGAGATCAGGTATTTCACATGATTCGACTCATTTCTGAGGACAAGGGAAATGTTGTGGATATTGGGAGAACGGTGTTCTGCACGTCTCTCAATTTGTTAGGCAAAATGATATTCAGCACAAGTGTATTTGATCAGCACAATCCAGCTTTTGCAGGGTTCAAAGATACCGTCGGGAAAATGGTGGAGCTCTCCGGAACGCTGAATCTGGTCGACTTTTTCCCCTTTCTCCGCTTCCTCGATCCCCAGGGCGTGTCTCGTGAGATGGCAAAAGATTTGAAGGCGTTGTATGAATTTACCGATATATTCATACAGAAGAGGCTTGCATCAAGAAGGGAAAGCGTTGAGCGTAAGGACTCCGAGAAGGATTTTCTGGATGTTCTGCTGGATTTCACCAGTGAAGATTTCACTCTCGTCGGCGTTCGAACCTTGATTGTTGTGAGTACTCAAAATATACCAAACACAAAAGGGTTTTTATCAATTTGTTGTATTTTTGCAGATCTCTAATCATTGTGCTTTCTCGTTGCAGGAATTGTTTGTTGCTGGTACTGAGACGAGCACTATAACGATAGAATGGGCCATGGCAGAACTCATTCGCGATCCCGAGAAATTGAAGAGGCTCCGAAAGGAATTGGATGAAGTGATTGGCAGCAGCCGGAAAGTTGAGGAATCTGACATGAATCGTCTGCCTTATCTGCATGCAGCCGTGAAAGAAATATTCCGATTGCACCCGTCGGGTCCTCTGCTGGTCCCGCACAAAGCCGAAAGCTCCTGCGAGATCGGGGGATTCGTGATACCCAAACATAGCCAGGTGATTGTGAACGCGTGGGCCATTGGGAGGGACCCTTCTGTATGGAAGAATCCATCGGAATTCATGCCGGAAAGATTTCTGGAGCCGGGGAATAGCGAGATAGAATATGGAGGGCAAAACTTTGAGTTAATTCCGTTCGGAGCGGGGAGAAGAATTTGTCCTGGGCTTCCATTGGCAAGCCGGATGATTCATTTCATTTTAGCATCTCTGCTTCATTCGTTTGAGTGGGTACTTCCCGATGGGATGAATTGTGAAGAGGTGGACATGAGCGATGAGTGTGTGTGGACTTTCTTTGAAGAGGGCTGCGAAGTTACATGCAATCCCCAACCTACGTCTCCCCGATCATATATACTAGTGCTCCGCACTGGTTACAATAAAGTTTGAGTTTCATGCTTCATGGTTATTTTCTTGCTACGCACTAACGAAGTATATTATAGTATTTCTGTATTTTGATTGGTTTGATATACTGAATTAATTAATATCAGATATTTTTTATTGAGATGTTAGAATTTTAATATTTGTAATATTATATATCTTTTAAATTTGTTGTTATATTTTATTGTTAATATATTTGGGTAGGGATTTTATTTTAAAGAGTGCAATTTAAAAATAAAGTTATTACCAAAATCACTTGGTATAGTATTTTCTTAAAGTTTTGATTTTGAAATGAAATGAAAATATTTTAAATTTCAATGTTTTTTCTTTAATGTTTTTGATCTATTTTTCCTTGACTTTAAAAATATTTTTAGTAAAGATGGATGAACTGAAAGAGTGTATATATATATATATACGCACATATACATATATACATATACAGATATATACATATACATACATATATACATACATATATACATACATATATATATATATATATATATATATATATGTATGTATACATACATACATACATACATACATATATATATATATATATATATATATATATATATATATATGTATATATATGTATGTATGTATGTATGTATGTATGTATATATATATGTATACATACATACATACATACATACATATATATATGTATGTATATGTGTATGTATATGTATATATGTATATGTGCGTATATATATATATGTGTGTGTGTGTGTGTGTTGTTGGCATTAAGCATGATTGTCATTAGTGACAACACTTATTCAGAACAGTGCATACCGAGCAGAATAGTACATACCGAGTAGAGCAGAGCTTACCGAGCAAATCAGTGCATACCGAGCTCGCAAAGTTTCACAATGTTTACCGAGTGTTGCACGGTTAAACAAGAAATTTAGTTTCTACCGAGTAACACTTTATCTACCGAGTCTCCAGTATTTACCGAGTTTGAAACTACGACCGAGTGGTTAGTATGGACCGAGCTTCCACTTCTACCGAGTGCATGACGATGCCAAGTAACGCAGTGGATGCCGAGTATTAAAAAGTCACCAAGTTAGTTTGTATTAACCGTGTAACTATATTTGGGCCGACTCAGAAATATTTGTGTTTACTTGTTTAAGAGCCGACTTTGTAATTATTTTGGAATTGACTTAGATTGATATATAAACAATGTTTTATGTCATATCAAAATGAAGATATAGAGAAGTATGAAAAAGAGAGAAAGGTAGAGAGAAGCGAATTACAAAAGGCTACAGCAGTATAAGAAGTAGCAAAGATCTATCCATCACAAATGGTGATCAGTACATCAGAGAATCTCAATCAGCAAGTACAGTTGCAAGTAAGAGATCTATTGTTTCATCCTAACAGGTGAATCAGCTTGAAATCTTTTAACCGGGTATACTTAACAGTCTTTGTAAAAATCTCTTAACCGAGTGCATACTTCATTGTATGTTTGTAAAACCTCTAACAAGGTGGACCTAGTAATCCTTATTGCTCCTAACAGGGCAGATCATCAGAAGTGATCATTGTAAGCCTTAACCGGCAAACTTTATACTATAGTATTGAAGTTTTGTGGGTATCATCCCCACCCCAGTTTTACTTTCTACTTGGAAGGTTTCTGGGTCACCAAATTTCTGTGTTCTAAGTGTTATGAATGTTTTATTCTTTCTGTTACTCATGCATGCAGTCAGATTATCAATCTAATATTATTAAGATCTGAATCTATTAAAAGTTTTGAAGTTACTGATTCACCCCTCCCCTCTCAGTAACCTAGATAGTCTTGAATATTTCTAACAATTGGTATCAGAGCTCAGTGGATCTCAGAATAAAGTTTGACAGCTTGAGAAAAGATTCAGGACAATGGAGATATTCAGACTGAACAAAGTAATTGAGAATGAAAAGCTAGATCTGGAAATGGCCATAACTCAACTCAAAGAAGCAAGAGAGCATCTTTCCCTTTCCCTAAAAAGAAGGAACTTGCAAATCAGATCAATGACCACCAGTATGTTGAAAAAAAGATTGAAGACTTTTTCCCTTCAAGCAGCTCAGATGAAGCAAACAATGCAATCAAAGAACTTCTAGAAAAGAGTGGATCTCTGCAAGAAGAAGTGAGAAAATTGAAAAGAGAACAGGAAATTCAGTCAACAAGATTATGTGAAGTCTTGGAACAAAGAAACAAGATGAAAGATGAAATAGATGGAAAGAACAATGAAATCCAGAATAAAACTCTTCAGCTAGAAAATCTTATTGATCAAATCTCCAATGCAAATGAAGAAATCTTGACTCTAAGATCAGAAAATGAAAATATGAGAGAAGAGCTGAGATCTGAAAAGCAAATCAATTTAAGAGTGATAAGTGAGCTAGATGCTGAAAGACAAATCAATGAGAGAATGTTGAAATCTCAAGAAGATATGAATCAGGTGTATGAACGAAACCTTCATAGGCAAAAAGGAAAAGTAGGACTTGGATACAAAGGGAAAGGTGAATCTTCCAAACAAGGTACTCAAAAGAATCAGAAACCTACCTGTAATCACTGTGGCAAAATTGGTCATACTTCAAACAAATGTTGGAACAATGGAAAAGAAAAATTCAATGGAAAATGCTACAATTGCAATCAGCTTGGTCATAAAGCAAATGAATGCAAGGAAAAATTAAGATTTAAAGACATATGTCACAAATGTAGCAAACAAGGACATAAGGCATCAGAATGCAGAACTAAAACACCCAATCCAGCGGAACAAATTATCAAAGCAATGTTTGGTTGGGATTACAACACTTGGTGTAGATGTCATTACTGTGGAGAATATGGACACATTGGCATGAATAGTGTAAGGCACCACTTGAGAAAAAGGGATTCTACCATAAGATGTTATAATTGCACTAAGCTTGGTCACATAGCTAAAAACTACATGAATTTAGGCAAAATTGAAGATGAAAAGAAAGCAAAAGCAAATAACATTAGGAAGCAAATGAGATAGAAGTGCATTCCTAAACCTACCGAGCAAACCAATCCTGAAGTCACTAATGAAGGGAGTGGCTCTATGAGCTCTAACTAGTCTCCAAGAAAGCACTGGAACTGTATCTTCATAGACATATTACAAAATAGTTCTTGAACTGAAAGGAAGATAGATCCAAATCAGTATGCAAGATACAGCAGGATCACAAGAAGGTCGGCATCAGTTACCACCGAGCAAGGTCGGGAATAACCTAACTTCATTTGGTTACCGAGTAAGGTCAGAGAAGTATGAATTCGTGTGATCGCTGAATTGCAGAGTCTTCACCGAGAAATTAATTCATAGTGGATGATAGCCTGTCTAATTCAATGCCCTAATTCGTACTGAGCATTAATGACAAAGTTTTAACAAAAGGAGTGAAATCAAGTTCACTATTCACCGCGAACAAAAGTCTCCTAGTGCAATCAAGCGTTTCAAAGCATATTTCAACAAGATATTATCTTTCCTCGAAGAATTGATGCAAGAGCATCCTAGGTGTAAGAGCAATCTTGCATCACCCAAAAAAAAAAACAATTCTATTTTTATATTCAATAAGGGCTATTTTGTGCAGAGTTGCTATTTATGGAAAGTTACTATTTTTGGTAATTTTTTTATGTGCTCAGAATGATTTGATTTCTTTCTTAGAGGTTCATTTTGGTCATATAAGTCTGCCAGTAAAGTTTCATTGCCAGATCAAGTGTATATTGGAAGATATTGAAGATTTTTGGTATTGGCAACAGGGTACAAAAACTTTGAACTCAGTTTTGAAGGCTTTAGAGGCCTCGGATGAGGTCAAAAATTTGGGTGACAACCATTTGCATAGGTCAAGCCTATAGAGTGCTTCGTGGCGTTTTCAAAATGGGGTTATAATAGCTAATCGGGTCAACTGGTGATGACTTATGGTCTTCGGAAGTTGGGCCACCTGAAATGGAAAAAAATAATTTTCTTCAAAATTTCTATTCGGGTTTCAAAGGTTATCTTGAGCCGACTATGATGTAATAAAATGTAAAATAAAATAATTCTAAGTTTGATCGGCCTTATTGGCTAAAATTCTAGAACCTTCCCAGGCAGTGGAAAATTGCCTATATAAGGAAGACTATATTATTGTCTTAGGCAGTTCAGAATAGTTCTGGGTAATAGTTCAAGGCTTTGTCCTACAGAATATTGTAAGGGAATGCCCATGTGGATTTGCATATTGTAATTCTGAAAGTTTGTAATTCCACATTTGTGGAGATAATAAGAAGCCAATTTTCCGTTCTTGCATATTGTTGTTGTTTCTCTATTTCTGTTATGTGTTTGTGGTATTAAGGGGAGCACCCTTCACCAAGTGGTATCAAAGCAGGAGTTCCTAAGTGTGTAAATAGATCACCGACTGTGAGGCAGTTTGCACTAGGACCGTGGTTAGGGTTTCAGCGCGCATCGCAAAAATGCCTCCATGAAGGGAACGTGGCGGAAGAGCTGGTGTTTTAACACCTGAGGTTAGGGCACTGCAGAGACAAGTGCGAGCATTGCAAGAAGAGATTCATAGAGGAATGAATCTTAATGTTAGAGATGAAACTGAGGATGAAGCTGAAGAAGAATATCAAGAAGGAGAAGTCGAAATTGTGAACCAGGAGGAAGAAAGACTTTTTCGGGCCATTTCTAAGATTGGAAAAAGACCTAAGATTGAGGTTCCTACATTTTTTAGAAATCTTAACGTAGAAGAATTGATCGACTGGATCAATGAATGTGAGGAATATTTTGAGTATGAAGATGTTGAGGATCCTGATAGGGTCAAATTTGTGAAGGCCAGATTGAAAGGTCATGCGAAGATCTGGTGGCAAGAAATTCAATTGGAGCGAAATAGAAGAGGGAAAGATAAAATCACAAGATGGGATTAGATGGTGGATAAATTGAAGTGATAGTTCATTTCTGTTGATTATGAGCTTGACCTACTAAAGAAAATGCAAAGTTTGAAGCAAGCAAGAAGATCTGTTCAGGAGTATACAGAGGAGTTCTATTGACTTCTCATCAGAACAGGCCATGCAGAAGCTGATAAGGAGAAAGTTGCCCGATACCTTAATGGGTTAAGGCCAAGCATTCAGGAAGAGTTGAATTTGGTTCGAATGAACAGTATTGAGGAGGCATACCAATTTTCCCTAAAAGTAGAGGAAAAGCTGAACAAGAAGTTTGAGAGCAGACAAAATGGAAGAGGTCGTGGTGGAAGATCTGGTGGACGGTCATATGGTGGCCGAAATGAAGATTCAAAAAAGAAAGATGAGGTCAGTAGCAGCCAAAATCAGAGAGGAAACAAATCCAATCATTTCCAAGATCAGAATAATAGAGATCAGAGAGGAAGAGGAAGAGGACAAGGTTCAGGAAGAGGAGGCTTCCATGGAACATGTTTTCACTGTGGAGAAGAAGGTCATAGGAAATTTGAATGTCCTTAGCGCCAAGGCAGAACAGACAGGAGGAATGAAGGCCAGGCCAGAGTTGCACATGTAGATGAAGATGCTAGATCATCAAATTTTGAAGATGCTGAAAGAGGAGAAACGCTAATTAACAGAAGAGTCCTGCTGAGTGGTGAGAATGAACTTGAACAAAGGAGGAGCTTGTTTCGTACTAGATGCAAGTGTGAAGGTAAATGTTGTGATGTGATTATCGATAGTGGAAGCACTGACAATTTGGTGTCAGAAGAGATGGTGACAAAGTTGAAGCTCAAGAGACAGAAACACCCACATCCATATCAGATTGCCTGGGTGCAGGATGACCACAAGGTCATGGTCAGTGAACAACGCCTAGTAAAGTTCAAGATCGGCGGGTACCAAGATGAGGTACTATGTGATATAATATCTATGGATGCATGTCATATGTTGTTGGGTAGACCGTGGCAGTTTGACAGATGTGCTGTACACGATGGTCATGCAAATACTTATTCCCTGACAAAGGATGGAGTGTGACATAAGCTAAAGCCATTGAAGGAGACTGAAGAAAAGGTATGTGGTAATGCAAGAATAACATTTGTTGATGGAAGAAAATTCCTAGATGGTATGAGGCATGAGCATGTGTGTTTTATTTTAATTCCAAAAGCTAGTAAAGAGGAAGTAGAAGATGTTCCTGTAGAAGTTGCAGATTTGTTGAATGAGTTTCAAGATATTGTATCCGATAACGTGCCTGATGGATTACCACTAGTCAGGAAGATCAGTCATCAGATGAACTTGATTCCAGGAGCGAGTTTGCCGAATAAGGCAGCACACAGAATGACACCTGCAGAAAGTGAGGAGTTGAATAGACAAGTACATGAACTGTTACAAAAAGGATTGATCTGTGAGAGTCTGAGTCCCCGTGCTGTACCAGCGGTATTAACACCAAAGAAGAATGAAGAATGGAGGATGTGTACAGATTCTAGGGCAATAAACAAGATCACAATCAAGTACAGGTTTCCATTGCCACGAATGGATGATATTATGGACTGTTTGAGTCGAGCTGTGTATTTCTCAAAGATAGATCTGAAGAGTGGATATCATCAGATTCGGATCAGAGAAGGAGATGAATGGAAGACTACCTTCAAGACAAAGGAAGGACTATATGAGTGGTTAGTCATGCCTTTTCGGCTAACCAATGCACCGAGCACTTTCATGCGGCTCATGAATGAGGTTCTGAAATTTTTTTTGGGTAAGTTCGTCATTGTTTACCTAGATGATATTTTGATTTTTAGCAAGACATTGGAGGAACATATGATGCATATTCGTATGGTGTTTGAGAAATTGAGAGATAAGAAATTGTTGATTAATTTGAAGAAGTGCAGTTTTGTGAAGAAAGAGTTGGTGTATTTGGGGTTTGTAGTTTCAGGAGAAGGTCTAAAAGTGGACCCAGAGATGGTACAGGCTATCCTTGAATGGCCTACTCCAAGGAGTGCTACTGAGGTAAGATCTTTTCATGGTCTAGCTAGATTTTACAGAAAGTTTATCAAAACTTTTAGTAGTATTTGTGGACCCTTGACTGAAACAATGAGAGGGGATGGAAAAGAGTTTAAGTGGACTAATGGGGCAGAAAAGAGTTTTCAATTGTTGAAACAAAAAGTTACAGAACAACTTGTTTTAGCACTTCCAAATTTTAATAAGGTGTTTCAAGTAGATTGTGATGCTAGTGGTACTGCAATAGGAGCTGTTATGAGCCAAGAAGGTAAACCTGTTGCTTATTTCAGTGAGAAGTTAAATGATGCCAAGAGGAAATATTCTATTTATGATAAAAAATTTTATGCTATAGTTTAGGCATTAAAGAAGTGGAGACATTATCTACTTCCTAAGGAGTTTGTTTTGTATACTGATCATCAAGCTTTGCAATATTTGAATAGTCAAGAAAAATTGAATCAAAGGCATTTGAAATGGGTTGAGTTTTTGCAGAGTTATACATTTATTTTGAAACACAGGAGTGGAAAGTCTAATAGGGTTACAGATGCTCTTATTAGAAAGAAACTATTACTGATAGAAATGCAGATTGAAGTGGTTGGGTTCAAGGAACTCAAGAATTTGTATCTAGAGGATCCTAATTTTGGTGAAGCTTGGAAAGCTTGTACAGAACCTATTACTCTAGACATGATGAAATGGTTGGATTTTATCATTTAGGATGATATACTATTCAGAGGGAGTCAGTTGTGCATTCCAAGAAGTTCTATGAGGGAGAATCTCATCAAAGAGAAGCATAGTGGAGGATTGGCTGGACATTTTGGTTGTGGTAAAACCCTTGCTTTGGTTAGTGAAAATTATTATTGGCCACAGTTACAGCAAGATGTGAAGAAGTTTGTACAGAGTTGCAGAGTATGTCATATGGTGAAGGGAGTGAAGTAGAATATAGGGTTATATCAGCCATTACCTGTACCAGAGAAGCCTTGGGAGGATATTAGTATGGACTTTGTTCTTGGTTTACTAAGGACACAGCGGAGACATGATTCAATTTTTGTAGTAGTTGACAGATTTTTGAAGATGACACATTTCATTCCCTGCAAAAAGACTAATGATGCTGTTCATGTAGCAAAATTGTTTTTTAGAGAAGTAGTGAGACTACATGGTTTGCCAAAAACCATAGTTTCAGATAGAGACACTAAGTTTGTTGGATATTTCTGGCGTACATTGTGGAAGAAGTTGAAGTTCGGTTCCTCACATCATCCACAGACTGATGGACAGACGGAGGTGGTGAATAGAAGTTTAGGAAATCTGCTAAGATGTTTGGTTGGAGATAAGCCAACAGGATGGGATTTGATTTTACCACAGGCAGAATTTGCATACAATAATTCTGTCAACAGGAGCACTGGTAAATCACCATTCTAGATTGTATATGGAAGTAGTCCAAGAAATGCATCTGAATTGAGAAAGAAAGATAAAGGAGAAATAAGTAGTGCTGAAGCTGAGGATTTTGCAGAGCACTTGAAGAACATCTATGAGGAGGTGAGGAAGCATATTACCAAGATGAATGCACAGTATAAGGCTAAGAAAGATGAGAAAAGGAGGTATAAGGAATTTCAAGTTGGTGATGAAGTCATGGTTCATTTGCGGAAGGAGCGGTTTCTAGTTGGTACATATAACAAGCTGAAAATGAAGAAGTTTGGACCATGTAGGATACTGAAGAAACATGATTCAGGAAATGCATATGAGGTAGAATTGCCTACTGAGCTAAATATTTCACCAGTGTTTAACATTTTAGATCTGACAGAGTATCATGAAGGAGGTGTTGAAGATGAGATCACAGCAGCACAGTGGAGTATTCCAGCAACTAGTTCAGACACTAAGGAGATCGAAGATATACTGGACAGTCATGTTGGCAGAAGCACAAGGAACAAGACATATGAAGAATATTTGGTCAAGTGGAAAGGATGACCTGTTGAAGATTCATCATGGCTGACAAAGGAGGAGGTTAGCTGTCTTGGTTTTCCTTTGCACACCTGAGTCATGACAGGGTCACTTCTCAAATTACCCTGGGTGTCTGATGCAGGAGCATCCTAGGTGTAAGAGCAATCTTGCATCACTCAAAAAAAAAAATATTTCTATTTTTATATTCAATAAGGGCTATTATATTCAATAAGGGCTATTTTGTGCAGAGCTGCTATTTATGGAAGTTACTATTTTTGGTAATTTTTGTATGTGCTCAGAATGATCTGATTTCTTTCTTGGAGGTTCATTTTGGTCATATAAGTCTGCCAGTAAAGTTTCATTGCCAGATCAAGTGTATATTGGAAGATATTGAAGATTTTCGGTATTGGCAGCAAGGTACAAAAACTTTGAACTCAATTTTGAAGGCTTTAGAGGCCTCAGATGAGGTCAAAAATTTGGGTGACAGGTGCTTGCGCGGGGCAAGCCTGTAGAGCGCTTCGTGGCATTTCTGAAATGGGGTTATAATAGCCGATCGGGTCAACTGGTGATGACTTATGGTCTTCAAAAGTTGGGCCACCTGAAATGGCGAAAAATAATTTTCTTCAAAATTTCTGTTCGGATTTCAAAGGTTATCTTGAGCCGACTATGATGTAATAAAATGTAAAATAAAATAATTCTAAGTTTGGTCGGCCTTATTGGCTAAAATTTTGGAACCTTCCCAGGCGGTGGAAAATTGCCTATATAAGGAAGGCTGTATTACTGTCTTAGGCAGTTCAGAATAGTTCTGGGTAGTAGATCTGGGTAATAGTTCAAGACTTTGTCCTACAGAATATTGTAAGGGAATGCCCATGTGGCTTTGCATATTGTAATTCTGAAAGTTTGTAATTCAACATTTGTGGAGATAATAAGAAGCCAATTTTCCGTTCTTGCATATTGTTGTTGTTTCTCTATTTTTATTATGTGTTTGTGGTATTAAGGGGAGCACCCTTCACCAAAAATTTACTGTGTTCACCGAGCTACCATGGCATCATCCAGTGCTAAAGTGAAGAAAGGTTCGGAAATGTTGGTTCATGGAGAATGGAAAGCACCAGATTTCAAACTCGTGCCCACAGTTGCCGGAACCCTAGACCTAAGTGGAGCTCAATATCGGATCCCTCCTAAGGTACTTCTTATTAATGATATTTGCAGTCATTTTAAGTGTACAATTCAAGAGCTTGGAACCCTAGAGATAGATACTATTCGTGAGGAACTATGTGTCGATGGTGTTCTCAAACTGGAGCATCAACATTTGGAAGATAAGGGTTTAGTTCACATCACACAGTTGCCTCGAAACTTTCAGATAAAATGGGTCAGATATATCCTCAGCTAAGTACATGAAGGTAAAATATGGCTTGAGCAACTAGTAGAGATTACGAAGAAGATGATTCACCGAATCTCTAGTCTTCCCATGCTCGACAAGGCAAAATCTACAAAAACCCTAGGTCGGACGGAACTAGAAGAGAAAACCCTAGCTGAGTGGGACGATAGAGGTATGAAGATAAGTAGAATTAATGATGCAGAATTGAAGTTTGGTATACATATCATAGCTCACAAGATATACAGTTCAAGTCAGCAAAATAGTGTTCCATGTGAAGCAGTTGACCTAGCGTATAAAATTGTAAAGAACAATCTGTCATTTGACCTAGCAGATCTTTTGTTGAGACAGTTCAACAAGAACATGGAGAGCATCCAAACCTCAAAGAACAATCCATGTAAGTTTGGCTCACTGTTGGTTTGTTTATTTTTCTATGCTCAAAAGTTTTTCCCATCAAAAGGCACGGTAGTATGGAGAAAAGATGTGCCGGTTCTTTATTAGATGAATGAATACATTTCAGAAATGGGTGACAATTTTGAAAGCATAATGGATAACTATTTTGAATCATTTAAAGAGAAAATGAACAATAGATTCTGGATTCCACAGAAATTAGTGGAAGATTACAAAGATGATATTTGTTTCATGGTGGACTGTGATAATCTGTATATACAGGCAGCAAAACCAAGGATTGTACATGTGAAACCTCTTCCCTATGAGGTAAATATTGATGAAACGAAGAATATTATTGAAGCCCTAATTAATCAACCTGTTAACCTAAAGGCACCATATTTTGGGACATATGAAGAAGCTAAGGAGAGAATTGAGCTTAGTATAAAGCTTCCACAGGTGGTTAACAAAGGAAGAAAGAGGATGGGCAAAATACAAGCTAGCAAACCTCTAATGTCAACCGAGGAAAAAGGAGAGGACTTTGAAGAAGAAGAAGAGAAAAAGGATGAGGAGGAAGAAGAACTAGTACCAGCAAAGAAGAAAGGAAAAGTAATTATCACCAAGGCACCCAAGAAACCCTCTGCAGTATTTACAAGAAGGAGTGCAAGAGGCAAGGCAGGAAAAGACAGTGAAGAAATAGTATTCAAAAGGCCTCCTCCTTCATTAAAAGAAAAGATCAAGGACTTGAGAGAAGAATCTGGAATTGCAAACTTCAAATCTCTCAAATATGAAATTAGATCTGAGGAAGAGCAGCAGGAAATTGAAGATGCTGTTGTCAAGAAAATAAGAAAATGGAAATACTCACCTAAAGAGATAGCTTCTCAAATCCTAAGAATTTTGCTAAACAAAATGAAGTTAAGATGGTCCAATGCAAGACATACTGTCAAGGACATCTATGCTCAAACCTTGAGGCAATTAATGCCAAGTTTGAAAAATGCTGAAATTAATAAGGCATTGATAGATAATGAAAATAAGATGACACTCAAATTTAATAGTTGTTTGATTTTGATCAAAGATATTGAGTCGGTTGTGAAGAGTGCCACTGCCACATGGAAAAACATCTATAATCTTCACAAACCGAGTGCAGAAATTGTGATAATCAAGGATATTGATGATGACAGTGATGAACATGAAGAAGATACTGAGGTAGACAAGCAAAGTGATGAGGAAGATAATATTGTTTGGATAGCTGCAAAAGTCATTGCGTCACTTCCTCACTCTCTAGCAAAAGTTGCTACACCTAGCACGGAGATAACTTCAAGTATGATTATGACAACTTCCACAGATACATCAAATGTCAAATCATCACTAGCACAACTCAATGTATCATCAACAGAAATGAATACCACCTCTTTTACCGAGTTGCAGTCTCCTGTATCTACTTCAGTACCTACTTCCATATCAAGTTTTCCAGTAGTAAGTACCTCAGTTTTGGATACTTCAGTAAGAATTTTAGTTTTTTATTCTATAATTGTGAATACTTCAGTTTTGAGCCCTTCAAGTATTCTAGTCGGTAGTTTATCATTTTTCACAGCTAGTCCTACAATGTCTACAATAACTTCTACAAAGGCATTAAGTGCAATAACAGTTGATCCTAAGGCTCAACTGAGTACAAGATTTTTGAGTAAGAATGTAGAAGAGGATATAGACTTAGATGAGGAGATAGAGATTCCAAAATTAGACTTTGCAAATCTTTCAGCAGACCAAATGTAAAACATTGGTGAACTCCTTCAAAAGAAAGCAAAGCAAAAGAAACTAAAAGAAGAAAGGGACAAGGAATATAAAATTATTGAAGATGCAAAGGATATTTTGTCAGAAGCATTAGGTATTAAAGTTGATTCCTCTCAACATATTTTGTTACAGTTAGCTGAGGCAGTAAACAAGTTCCATGAGGATTCCTCTGCGTCAGAAAAGATTCTTGAGAAAGCCGAGAAGAAGTTTGACAATAAAGTGCTTGAGCAAGTTGCTCAGCATATAGCTATTAATCAGGCAGAATTATCTTCAATTTTGACAGATATTGAATCCTCCTATTCCAATGTTACCTCACTTGTTGCTAAGCTATGTAATGTTGTCGAGTTCACTAAGGAAGTCAAGGATAAATTGAATAAGATTGATGAGGATCTGAAGGACAGTGTACAGAGGTTGCAACTTGAACCTAGTTCAAGCTCTGCACATCATATGAAAATCACATTCCTATAAAATAGGTAGTCGGAATTATTAAAAGAAGATACAAAGATCCGGTCAACACTGCTAGATATTCAGAACATGATCCTTCCCATCATGGACATAATGCAAAAGCACATTGTTCACTCAAAAGCATTACTCCATGACAATCAATTTTCTATTGTAGATCACATGATTGAACTCTCTGCAGAAGTCCAAATTGCACTCCAAACATGCAAGATTTTGCAAGAGAATTGGGACAGAACTCTGGCACTAATCATAAAGGTACATTCTGATTTTCTTTCACATTTTGGATTCTCCCTGTAAAATACTTGTATATACACCTTTGGCATTATTGTCAAAAAGGGGGAGAAAATGTATAGGAGAAAGTGTATAAGATTAAGGTGTGTAATACGAAAGGGGGAGAAAGTACTCTATATAAGGGAGTCATGAAATGTATAAACATCAGTTTGACAAAGATAAATTTTGAAAAATAATAAAAAAGATTCAGCATGATTCTTGTATATAAGTTTTGGCAATAAGTGTTTTTGTCACTAATGCCAAAGGGGGAGATTGTTGGCATTAAGCATGATTGTCATTAGTGACAACACTTATTTAGAATAGGGCATACCGAGCAGAATAGTACATATTGAGTAGAGCAGAGCTTACTGAGCAGATCAGTGCATACCGAGCTCACAAAGTTTCACAGTGTTTACTGAGTGCTGCACAGTTAAACAAGAAATTTAGTTTCTACCGAGTAACACTTTATCTACCAAGTCTCTAGTATTTACTGAGTTCAAAACTACAACCGAGTGGTTAGTATGGACCGAGCTTCCACTTCTACTGAGTGCATGATGATGCCGAGTAACGCAGTGGACGCCGAGTATCAGAAAGTCACTGAGTTAGTTTGCAGTAATCGTGTAACTATATTTGGGCCGACTCAGAAATATTTGTGTTTACTTGTTTAAGAGCTAACTTTGTAATTGTTTTGGAATTGACTTAGATTGATATATAAACAATGTTTTATGTCATATCAAAATGAAGATATAGAGAAGTATGAAAAAGAGAGAAAGGAAGAGATAAGCGAATTACAAAAGGCTACAGTAGTATAAGAAGCAGCAAAGATCTATCCATCACAAAAGGTGATCAGTACATCAGAGAATCTCAATCAGCAAGTATAGTTGCAAGTAAGAGATCTACTATTTCATCTTAACAGGTGAATCAACTTGAAATCCTTTAACCAGGTAGACTTAACAGTCTTTGTAAAAATCTCTTAACTGAGTGCATACTTCATTGTATGTTTGTTAAATCTCTAACAAGGTGGACCTAGCAGTCCTTATTGCTCCTAACAGGGCAGATCATCAGAAGTGATCATTGTAAGCCTTAACCGGCAAACTTTATACTATAGTATTGAAGTTTTGTGGGTATCATCCCCACCCCAGTTTTACTTTCTACTTGGAAGGTTTCTTGGTCACCAAATCTCTGTGTTCTAAGTGTTATGAATGTTTTATTCTTTCTGTTACTCATGCATGCAGTCAGATTATCAATCTAATATTATTAAGATCTGAATCTGTTAAAAGTTTTGAAGTTACTAATTCACCCCTACCCTCTCAGTAACCTAGATAGTCTTGAATATTTCCAACAATATGTATGTGTGTGTGTATATATATCTATATATATATATATATATATATATATAGATATATATATATGTATATATATATGTATATATGTATATATATATGTATATATATATATATATATATATATATATGTATATATATATGTATACATACATATATATATATATATATATATATATATATATATATATATATATATATATATATACATATATACATATATATATACATATATACATATATATATACATATAGATATATATATACATATATATATATATATACATATATATATATATATACATATATATATATATATACATATATATATATATATACATATATATATATATATATATATATATATATATATATATATATATATATATATATATATATATATATATATATCTTTGCAATAAAGTATATGGGCTAAAATTTCAAAATATTGATTAGATGGGGTTTTGAAATCTTGCCTCCTTTTTGCTTGTATTTGTGTTAATGTAGAGGTAAATACGATACCTACCTACATAACCATGAAGTCAAAACATGGTTCTTTTATTTAGCATCTAGAGTATGAAAATGCAGAGGCATACTGCTAAATTTATAATAACTAGGGTCATCTCAATAATTCTTGTAAGCTCAATGACGAGAGCCCTCTGTAGCCTATCCCTAGTGGTGAGGCATCATTGACAACTACTTCTTCTAAGATTATAGCCTCCTCAATTTTTTGATGAACCCCTATTGGGGGTTCCTTCTCCCTCTAAGATGGACCCTAAGGAAGTGAAGCTACCTACTATGGAGGCTTCTGGGTCTATGATGTTTTCAGAGCTTGGGACCAAAGGTTTGAGTAACTATGAGGTTGTTGGGACTAGTAGTCTTGCTAGTAGGGTTGTGGAGTCCACCCCCAAGGATTCTGAGTCAGTAGGTGATTTTGGCTGAGGTGGCAATGTAGTTAAATATTCAAAAATATAAGGAAGGTACAAATATTTTTGATAAGGAAATTGGGTTGTCTTAGCTTGAGCTAGTGGACCCTAGAGAGAAGTGTATCTTGGTATATTATTCCCTTATGGTTAACTGAAGTTCATTTAAGTCCCCTAGATATTCTGTTGGCCTATTAGGTTCCTCTAGTCTCAAAGGGAACCTTGCCATTTTTGAGATTCTCTTCTACCCCACCTCCCATTGTGTCTAAAATGATGTTAATGGATGATGATGAATATTTGAATTAGAATCTTGTAGAAGGGAAATGAAAGAGGAAAAAGAGACTTGATGTAGGTAGTGGAGGAAAATAGGGTAGACCTTCTAAAAAAGAGAGAAGAGAAAATAATATAGAAAAAGAGGTGGCTAGTGGTAAATAGAGGACTATAGATGGGTTCTCAACTCTTAATAAAAATAAAAAGTAGGAGGCCTTCTCTAAGGTGGAAGACACAAGCACCTTATGATGGTACTCTATCTAGGTTTTCTATCTTATAGATTGTTTACATGAAGATTCTCTCTTGGAATATGAGAGGCCTCAATTGCCTTACTAAAAAATACAGTGTATTATTCAAGATAACAAAGTTGATATCCTGTTTATTCAAGAAACTAAATTAAGTAGGGATTATTTTGAGAAGATCATTAGAAAAATCTAATATGGTGCTAAGTGGGAGGCCTCTGACTCCATGGGAGCATCAGGTAGTTTTGTGACTCTATGGAATCCGATTAAGGTTGTGGTCTCTATTAGTAACAATCATTAAACTGAATATAAAAAATAATTTACCAAACATACCAGCTCAATTTCTCTAGATTGTCCCATTCTTCCAAAAACTCTGTCAACCTGATATTCCATAGTTAATATCTCATGCATCTAATATTTTTATGATTTGTGATTTTTGGATTAGATATAATAGTATGTCTAAATTCATATCTTGTAATCACATACACTAACACTCAAAATTATGTCTTAACAAAAAATGATGTATCTGATTGGTCACTATTCTTCTTTCGGTACTTAGACAAATATAGGTATCAAATCCTCTGGTAAAGTAAATTTTCTGCATCATGGCCAAGAGTAATGATAGTAGTTTTTGTCAATGATAACATACCATGCATTAAAGACTGACTCTTGCCAACAAGTATGGTGGGCCTAAGGTATTTTCTTATTGGTATGGGTCTAATGGATATTGATCTCCATAGTGCTAATTTCACATGGTCTAATAGAAGATAAGACATTAGCCTCATTAACGTCAAATTAGATAGATTTACCTTGTACCCTAACTAGGCTAACCTTTTAGACATCTCTCTCTGTTCTCCCTAGAACAATTTTTTATCATAATGCTCTTCTATTAGATTGGAAGTGTTAGTGTTTGAACCTGCAGATTAATCAATTACTCAAATAATCCCAATGGCTATAACCTAGCAAGTTACAAACTACTAAGGTATTAAGGTTAAGACCTTCTTCTCTTTGAGTAATATATACTCAGGCGGGTGTACCTCTATCAATTCAATGTTCAACTGAGCTCTGAATTGAGAACTTTCTCCTTCACTACTTTGTTACTGCTTTCAAAATCCAACTCAATAAGTTGCTAAAACTCTGAGTATAACCCAAATTATCCTGATACACAACATCATGATATAGATTATAAAAAAAGCAACATGACACAATGGCTTAAGGATATTCATCCTTCTTCCTTTTAGAGTTAAAATCAGGGAAGGGTTAACCTCATTTATTGCTTCTTCAAAGCATTGAAATACATATTTATGAACTTGTCATAATATGACTCAAGTCTGGAAATTATGCATATAAAATAAAATTTCAATCAATTATATCTTGGATCGTAAACCAATTTAAATGGATCTAAAACCAGTCCCTTATCCGTTGGGCATCAGAGTCGAACTCTACCTTCACATATATCTATTAAAATGAATACAATGAAACTCAAATGACATGCCTAACATATCATTGTTTCCATTCCTACACCTGTCATCAAATCCACATATAGATATTTAATTCCCAGAGACCTCCCCTAAGATTTTACTCTTTCCTTGAAAGAAACTTAAGCTCAACCCCTACATTCACCTTGTGAAAGATGTACTTAAACTATCTTACAATCTAAATACATAAAGAAACTAAAACACTCCACATGTAAAGACAATCAAATGATAGTAACAAAACTCCAGTGTATTTGTATTAATTGATCAAATGCATTCGTACAGTCTTCCTTGATTTCAAGAAAATAAGGTTCTATATTCCGGACCTCTCCTTTACAAAAATATTTTCCAACCTCTATCTTCAAAAGAAACTGACTATTTATACTAATCAACCATCTTGGAATCCTCAAAAGGATGCAACAAGCTTCAGATGGCTGATAGAAATTTGCACTAGAAAACAAAAGAAAATACAAATAGAAAGATATTTAATAAAGACAGCAAGGCATATTTTTTCAATTCTGAACAACTTCTGCAGCTGGCACCTTTGTTTGTAGATATTTTCAGAGCAGTTACCAAGTTTTTCATATGAATGATGACCGCCATTACAAGCTAATTTACATCATTCTCTGTTTGAACATGCTCTCCCTCAAATTCTGGATCAGGTGCCAAGTGCAATCTATTCTTCTTCCTCCTCTGTCAGTTGGATAACCGGTTTTTTCTTCTTCTTTGTTATTAGCTTTTCCCAAGCTGCCACATCATCATCAGATGGCCAGTCGTAACTTTGCAGCTCCTGTAATAAGTTGACTTGCCGTTCCCATGTAGAATCAGTCACATTTTTAACTTCTGCTATAAACTTAATACAGTCACTTTCAACTTTGAATAAATTATCAATTATATTGTTAGTTCTTTCCACATCCAAAGCCTTATTATCTTTTAGGAAGGCATCTTGCTTGATTACCAACTGACCCATTGACAACTTCCAATCTTCCAGCTTGACCACATTTCCATTGTCATCATATACCGGGGGCAAATACTTGATGTAATCTTTATCAAACATGGCTAACCTAGCCTTTATTTGGTTTGACTTTCCTTTGAAAAACTTTGACGCTGCACTTATTAGGCCAATCCTTTCAAATACATCAATCACTATTTTTGGGATATCAGGCCTGTGTTCTTGTAAACTATCAAGTTTATCAAACAACAAATTCCTCCTAGACCAAATACTATAGAGTGGCTCCAAGGTGGCTAAATAGTCATTCACCTTTTGATTGGTCTCATGTAATAGGCTGACTAATTTATGAACTGCATCCATCTTGTCCTTTATTTTGTCTTGCCTGTACTGCACTATTTTGGCTATAGTGTCCAGGGATGCATCCAATTTCACCTTTTCCAAGTCTTCAGCAGGTCCCTCAGGTGCCTCCAAATTTATCTGAACAGGTACCTCAACTTGCAGAGGAGGAGGAGGAATTATTTTTGAGGCTTCCTCAAGTTTGACCTTTATTTCTGCCAGTTCATCTTCCAATTGTTTGATCTTCATCATTTTCAAATCTCTGTCCTTGGCTACCATGCTTGAAATTTCAAACAACTTGGCATATCTTTCTGACAGCTGAGCTGTCTTGGCTTCATTCAGATTAGCCCAATGAGTTACTGCCTTGGATACTTCAAGGTCTGTTGTATTTTGTACAGTCCATATAATTTTATTCCCCTCCATCTTATCCTCTATACTTAATAGAGATGGCTTTTGAGTTTTGGGGGCCATAGACCACATTGCAACAGCTTGGGACTTAGGGTCATAGCCACTTCCTCTTATCATGTCACCAATGTGAACCTCATATGATAGGCTACCCTCTGGTTGCTTTCTCAATTGATCAATGAGGAATGCAGAAGTCAGATCCCATCCCAGGGTTAACAACATTCCACTTGATTTAACCAATTCTCTGGCTTCGTCCACTGTTATAGGATCAAGGCTAGGATCATATGAAGCAAGAGCTCTCAAAGTTTCTTCACTTGGCTCCATACCTTCAGGCAGAGCTTTCTTTACTTCTTGCTGCTTGTTCCAAATGAGAAAACTCTTGAACTCATCAGTCTTAATGAATTGATCATCCCTCAAGAATTCCTCCTGATAGACCTCTCTGATATCCTTCTCCAACCACAAGGACTTTTCTCTGCTTTCTTGCTCAATGGCTATTTTCTTGCCTGCTCTTTTTGCTTTCCTCAATTGATGATGATATGGCCTATCACCTGGTATAAGAGCAGATGCTCTGTCAATTTCCCTTCTTTGTTTCTCATGCCTTGAAGGTTCACCTTCCTCAAGCCTCTATTTCTTCAATGGTGGCTCTGAGATATCCTTTATTTCTGGTTGATCTTGAGTGAGATCAACAACTGGTGGTCCCTCAACCTATGGAGGACTATCTTCTTCTTGTGACTCATCAGTGAATTCTTCCTCATCAGAAGATGAATAATCTTTCCTTTTCTTCTTCTCTGGCTTATTCTGATCAATCAAGCCTTCCAATTGATTTGCCAAGGTATCATATTTTTCAATCATCCCATCAATCTTCTTCAAATAAGGAAGATCGGGGAAAAAACCCTCAAAAGGAATCTGAGATGCTTTCAATTGGTTGGACAAATCTACTAAATCAAAGAATCTGTACCATCTCCTCTTAACCTCATCTTCATCCAAAATGTTTCTAATCACATCTTCTTCATCTAAACCCTCATGCTCCTTGATCACACCAATGTTTGGGATGTAAGTCATCCTGGCAATCTTGATGAAACCCTCAGGATCTATGTGCCTACAAGCACCAGTAACCATTTTGAATTATTGTAGCCATGCACTAATCTGAGGAAAATCCCTCTTTCCTATCAGGAAGTCACCTACCCTGAATTGCCTGGGTGTGAACGTACCCTTTCTGTGAGGGGCCAGAAGCTCTTTATCTGTACACATCAATTGCCAAACAAATTCCAAACAAGCCACTCTCGGAGGCACATACTTTGGTAATAAATGTGGGGGTTGGGGACAACCATAAACTCTGATAATTATGGAATTATCTCCTAAGTAGAAGTCACCCCAATTATGATTTCCATCCCACTTATCCACATACTGCAATGGTCTTAAAAGCCTAAGGACTCTAGGAGATAGCCTGGTGACGTTTATGCCTAGCATCCTGATAATTGGAAAGACAATGAAATTTTGAAAAACACAAAAATCTGCTTCATTAGAGGTAGAATTCCATATCCTCACCCACAACTGCACTGGATTGTGCTGATCCTTGAAAGTGAACCTTGGTTTTAACATGTTTACATCAAAACTGTTGATGTTGAAAAACAGAATCAAATGCATTAATAAAGAATAATGCATGAACTCAATAGGAATTTTACTTTGTTTGACAGACATTAGCCCTTGATACATCCTATCAATCACATACTGAATGTAATCATAGTCAGTGTTTACAAAGGGATTTTGAATATCCAAGATAATCATCAGCAAGTCATCTGGTAAAAATTCTGCATTCCCATCAATTCCCAAAACTCTACATAATGCATAGCAAGTATATCTCATATAATGATGGAGGGATTTGAACTGGTATGGGGCATTCATGTTAGCAGGAAGGGGGGCTATGTATTTATCCTATTTTGGCATATGTTTAACCAACTGGTCTTTTACTGACCCTATATTGCTTCTTTATCTTGCCTTTTCTTTGTTCAAATCAATCTCAGTTGAAAAGGATGTGTATAGACCAAAAGCTTTCATAAAAGATCCCCTATCAAGAGTAACTAAGGGTGATTGGTCTTCTTTTCTAATTTTCCTTGAGATAGGGTCATAACTTCTGGCTAGGGAAACAATTAAATCAACATCTAGGAAAACATCAGGGACAACCATTTTTCCCAATCCTAACACCCAACCATTACAGACAGGAACATGCTTATTTTTATTTCTGTAAAAGAAGTTGAAAATAGTGTAACCTGAGAATTCCGGAGTGATTGGGTCTCTACATTATTCCAAAAGATCTTCAAACACGTCATCAACAGCCCTCTTGTTCTGACTAGAGCCCGGCAACAGTTTCAGGAATTCATCTGAAAATTTTGGCTTATTCCTGTCCTCACCAGTTTTGGACTTGGCCTCACTACTAGAAGATTCTGCACTCTTCTCAGGTTGACTCATTCTTGCTACAAAAACACCTTCAATTCTCTGTATCTCAAATGCCTTATGCTCAAAAATTCTCTAGACAAACAGAAACTCTGAAACTAAACAAATAAACAATGAGCTTCAATTTATTTATCGATATGAATCCAAGATGTGCAACTACCATAGTTAATGAAAATTTCCTTAATTGATCCCATATTCAATTTTATGTACCCTCAGATTTCAAATTTCAAGCTCGCCATGTCTGGATGTTGACAGATAGATTAAACTACTTGAAAACAAGGTGAAGAGGCAATGATCATGATCCTGTACTTTAAAACTGTTTTCATCATGCAATCTTTCTTCTTGAAGCTGGTTTGATGGCTTACTGGTTTCATGTCCAAATCGACAAAGTACTTTATCTATGTGGCAATGGTTCTTTTTCTTTTCCCTTTATGACCTTTTCCATCTGAGCCCATTTAGCGAACCAGTGACTATTGGCTTCTCTTAGTCACTGAATATAATGCTAACCCTAGCTAGCAACCGGAGAACTGGCGACCACTGGCTTCACTGGTTCTCTAAATCCCTGTTTAATCCTGGTTCAAATTTGGAGAACTAGCGACTACTAGCTTCGCGGGTTCTCGGAATCCCATCCTTAACCATTCCTGTATTTCACAAATCAGCGAACAAAGGGCTCCCACTTAAACAGTTAACTGCAATTACCATTTAGCGAACTAGCGAACAAAGCCACCTCCCATTCTCTTAATATTACGACTGACGGTCAATTTTCTTGGAGATCTAGCGAACAAAGGGTTTGCGCATTCGCTTAAAAATATACTTAACCGCTTGACTGTCTGGAGAACTGGCGAACCCCTTTAATCTCTGATTCGCTGAATCTTTCCTTAATCATCACTTTACACTAGGATTCCAGATTGACCGTTGATCTTCATCAATCGATGGCTATCGCTAGTTCTCTGAATAAAAAAACCCTTAACCATTTAATTCTGAGAATCAGCGAACAAAGAGCATTCGCTAGTTCTCCAAATACTCCATATCATTGAAAATTTCATTTCGAGAATAAGCGACTGAGACCTTAAAACTTATCATCCATTGATTCGCTTATTCGCCAGATTGTTTTAACCTTTGTCCTTTTATTAAGAGAACTGGCGACCATTGGCTTCGCTGAATCGCTAGATTGTTTAGCATGTTACCAACTTATTCTGAGAATAAGCGAATGCGAGGAAACTTATCTCCACTGGAATCTTTTGGGCAAACCATCAGAACCACCAAATTTAGAGGATAGCACTATAAGTATTTAGTCGCTCATTCGCCAGATCAAATATGCAGGACCCACAGATATTTTGAGATTAAAAAAGGGCCGTTGATCATGAAAAAAATCCACGGTATTCGCTAATTCTCTAGTTGACGCGACCCTTGACCGCTAGATTCTGAGAATAAGAGAACAAGGTATTCGCTGAATCGCTAGATTGTTTCACAAGACCGCCAAAGACTATGAGAACTGGAGATAACCCTCATTCGCTAGTTCTCGGAAAAGAAAATGAAACCGCCAAAGCACTTGGAGACTTAGCGAACAAAGTAATCAAAAAGCATGGCTTTAATGCATTCGCCAATTCGCTAGATGTTTGGGATAACCGCTGGAAGATCTAGAGAACTGGCGACTGATGTTAATAGTGAACATGAATTTGACTCATTCGCTGAATCGCTAGATTGTTTTACAATTTGATAAGACACTTCCCGATTCGGCGAACACTTGGGGAAAATAAGCACATGCACAAATAGCAACTTAAGTGACTTAAAGGTAACCAAGAAAAAGAAACAAGAGGGCCACATGAATTTTAGAAACGAATTGGAAACATTTTGAAAGACAAGACCTAGGGTAAGGGTTTTTCTGAACATGTCAAAAACCATTTTCACGACACTTTACAAATCCTAGGCCAGGTAAAACTCTCACACGGAGACTTAAACCAGGAATTGGACACAAACCTCAAAAACTTTTAGGATACCCAACAGTGGCTCTATCTGAGGATGCTTGATTGTAAGATCATAGCAAGAAACCATGAATCTTTGGGAGGCGGACCACAAAACCTGAACCTAAAACAAGAAGCAAACACACCTATACATATAATACAAGCCTACTGTGCATGGAAAAAGAACTTTCAACTGAAGAAAAATTTCAAAAATTGTCCATGCACTGGCAATTCTTGCTCTTCACCATCCATACCTTGCAAAAAATAAGAATCTTTGCCATGAATCTGACAAACAATGAAGGGACCCATCCATAAGGACTCAATTTTTTTATGCTTCCCTTTGTCTTCATATCTAGCATTCCATTGAAGAACCATGTCACCAGGCTGAAATTTTCTCACAGTAGCCCTTTTATCAAAAAGATATTTCATTTTTTGCTGCAGTTTGATGTTATTTTTCTGCCCTTCCCTTCTTATCTCATCCAACTCAATCAGCTGAACCATCCTATCTTGCAGTGGGTTACTGATTTCAATATCTTCTTCTTGCATAAACTTGTAGATGGGAAGGAGATTATTAATTGGAAATCTTGTCTTTGCACCATATACCATTTCAAAGGGGGACTTCCCTGTGGCTTTTTTCTTAGAAATTCTATCAGCCCATAGTGCTAACTTTAACTTCTCATGCCAACTTCTTTTATTCTTTTCCAAGGTCTTCTTCAAGATTTGCAAAATGCTCTTATTGCTAGACTCAGCTTGTCCATTGGCCTGTGGGTGATATGGGCTTGAATAAGACAAGATAACTCCCATTTCATCACAAAAATTAGTAATTTCTTGAGACCTAAAACTCATTGCATTGTCTACAACCAATTTAATTGGGACACCAAATCTTGTGATTATGTTGTTCATCAGGAAATCAATTACCACAACACTTGTTGCTCCTCTAGTGGGAATAGCTTCTATCCACTTGGTAAAGTAATCAGTAGCCACCAAAATGTGACTATGTCTTCCACTGGACTTTTTAGAGAACTCTCCAATAAAATCCATACCCCACATTGCAAAAGGGGCTTCTGCAACAACTGGATTTAATAACAATGCACCTAAAAATTTTAGTTTCTTTGAGAACCTTTGACAGGGTTCACACTTTCTAACATAAGAGTGAGTGTCTTTAAACAATACAGGCCAATAATATCCTGCCCTCAAAATTTTATGAGCGGTTGACCAAGCAGAATAATGCCCTCCACACATTCCAGAATGCATTTCTTTTAGCACCTTCTCTGATTGGTGTTCATCCAAACAAAAGAGTAAAATGCCATCATTGTCTTTCCAGTACAAATCACCTTGAATGAGGACATATCTTTGAGCCTGTAATCTCAAGCTTCTTCTCTGATTGTCATTCAATTCAAGTGGACATTTAGCATTTTTAATAAAATAAACAAGATCCTTGTACCAGGGTTGCATCTCAATACTAGTAACTATGTCAACATTAGCAGCAACATTGTTTATCTGGACAAGGTCCATGTTTTCCTCAGTCATTAACTTGGCAAGTCCCAATCCTCTTACCAATTTGGTAATATGAATCTCAAGGTCAAACTCTTGAATCTTGTTTATCCATTTACATCTCTTCCCTGTGACTTCACTCTGTATCAAGATATCCTTTACTGCAGCATGGGGTACATAAGCATTAACCTTTGCACAAACCAAATACGGTCTGAAAGCCTTGACTGCTTTCACAAGTGCATAAGCTTTCTTTTCCATTATTTCATAATTTAATTCAGCAAATTGCAAAGACTTGCTGAAAAAAGCTATAGGATGTTCATATCCTTCTTGATCTTTCTGCAGAAGGACAGCTGCAATAGTATGAAAAGATGCAAAAGAAAACAGAGAAAAAGGTTTTAAATAGTCAGGTGATACCAAAACAGGAGCTTCTTGAATTATTTGTTTAATTTTTTCAAAAGCCTGCTGAGCTTCCAAGCTCCATTCAAATTTTATTCCCTTTTTAAGGAACTTTACTATTGGCTTGACTAGCTCTGCAAAGTTAGCAATAAATCTTCTCACAAAATTTATTTGCCCCAAAAATGATTGCACACCCTTTATATTCTTTGGTGGAGGGACCCTTTTGATGGCCTCTACTCTTTCAGGATCAATCCTAACTCCTTCTTTTGATACTATGTGTCCCAGTAGCTTTCCTTCTGTCATTGCAAATTGACATTTCCTGGGATTCAAGGACACACCAAACTCTAAGGCCTTGAGAAAAATCTTTTCTAAATGAGAACAATGATCATCAGCCCTTTTGGAAAAAGCAGTGAGATCATCTTGATATACTACCATTAAGACATTGATCATTTCTTTGAAAGCAACATCCATGGCTCTCTGAAAAGTTGCCCCAGCATTTTTTAGACCAAAAGCCATGCGAACATATACATAAGTTCCCCAAGGAGTTGTAAAGGCTGTCTTGAATTGCTCTGATTCTTTGACTAGCACTTGGTTATACCCTGAGAAACCATCCATCATTGACAGGAGTTCACATCCAGTCACCCTATGCAGCATGGCCTCCATATTAGGCAATCCATAATTATCCTTGAGTGATGCCACATTTAGGTTCCTAAAATCAACACAAAGCCGGATGTCACCATTCTTCTTCCTCACTGGTACAAGGTTTGAAACCCAAGTTGAGTGCCTAATTGGTTCAATAATACCAGCATCCCTCAGTTTTGTCAACTCAACTTGCATTTTGGTGGCCAGTAAAGGATTAATGGGTCTCTGCTTTTGTCTAAAGGGTGTGGTTTCCTCCTTTAGAGGAACTTCATGCTGGAATAAATCAGCCCTATAAGCTTTGAGGTCATCATATGACCAGGCAAACACATGTTTGTACTTTTTCAAAAGTCTAATCAAGTTGCCTCTGATCTCCCTACTCAGTTTCTTTCCAATGTATACCATTTGTGGGGAATTTTCTGATCCTAGGTTTATCTCCTCTAAGTCTTCCAATTTTGTATTAGACTTTTGGGACAGAAAACCATCATTTATTTTAAACATTCCCTCCAACTCTACTAGTCCTTTGGGTATATGATTAGAAGGCAATTGAACTATTTCATTTCCCATGATGCATTCTTTTCCTTCAATACATTCATGTACCTCATTGAAATCTATTTTTTGACCATCATATTGATCTAGGCCTTGAAGGAATCTAAGGATATCAAGATCATCCTCAAAAACTTGCCAATTGTACACATTGTCAGGAACTGCAGGCCTAGTTTTAGTTTCCAACATGGAAACACCAGAAAGGGTGATATCATTGTTTTTCAAAGCAACATTAGCAAGAAAGTCTGCCATGATGTTATTTGACCTCTCTACCCAGAGAAAATTAAAGGCTTCAAAAAATTCTAATCTATCCCAGACAGCATGCTTATACAACTTAAGTTTCTCATCCTTGGAGGCATATTGGGATCTTACTTGGGCTACAATCAATTGGGAATCACCGTGGACTTTTAAACATTTAATACCATGCTTTATGGCTACATCTAATCCCAAGATCAGGGCCTCATATTCAGCAGTATTATTTGTACAACTGAAAGTCAACAAAAAGGAATACTTGAAAGTATTACCTGATGGGGAAATGAAAACAACACCAGCTCCTAATCCTTCTTTGTAGCATCCACCATCAAAAAACATTTTCCACAAGCTATCTTGTTGCATCATCAACTCATCCACAATCGGGTGTGTGTTTTTCAACTGAGGTATCACTTCTTCAATCACAAAATTGTTCATATCAATATCTACAAAACAATTAAGGGCTTCCAGAGCAACCATTTCCACCATAACTGAGGAACGGGGCTCCTTGTACAACTTTACTTCAGTCCCATTCACTGGAATAGTGGCATAAGATAAATCTAGTTCCAACTTTCCACCCACTGCTGCAGCCCATTGTCTTGACAATAACATGCCATAGTGAGGCTCTGTATCCACAACAACTACATCCATTTTGTATGTAGCTTCTGGGAATGCAGCAATTTTTACCTCAATTCCAACCAAAGTCCCCACAATAGGCACTGCCCTATTATCCATTGCATAACACCTGCCATTAGAAGTGTCAACTTGCAATCCTAATTCTTTCATTACATGATATGGCATCACAGTTGTGGCAGCACCAGAGTCTATCATACAATTTTTTAGCAATAAATCATTCACAATTAGAGTGACATAAAATGGATTGATGGAAGAAGGTTCTTGTGTTACAATTGTCCCAACACATACATTTGAGATTGGAATAGGCTTTTTTATAGAACTCCCTTCCTCTTGTTTGGTAGGCGCAAATCTCTGCTCATTTATAAGAGCCAAGGCTGCTGTCTTGTGCTCTTCTATTTTCAACATTTCAAGCAGAGGGATGGACACTTTCATCTGAGACAACGCATGTCTCATATCAAATGTAGGGGAATCAGCAGGAGAATCAGATTGATCCTTTGTCCTACTAGTTTTCCTTTTCATCTTGTCAGTACTAACTTCCTCCCCTTTCTTCTTTTCACCCACAAGTTCTTGATCCTTGCCATCTATAACATTGGGCTTTGGGAAATCCTTATCCTGAGGACTACCTTTGATGAATACTGATCTAGGAATTCCCTGTTCATTATCCACCTTTCTGTTCCTCAAATTGTATGAGGATCTTGCTTGTGTTATGGCAGCCACAGTTAAGTTTTTGATTTCCTCTTCACTGGGCTTCCTCCATTGCTTCTCATCTGATCTAGATCCTACCATATGAGTTTTAAAATCATTGTTATCAAATTTTTCAGGATCAGATTGAGTAAATATTTGTTGCTCATAATCAGAGAAAATCTTTCTCTTATGATCAACATCTGGGCAGCTTGCTTCATCATCTGAGGACACAAAATCCTCTATTGGATCTATAGTAAACATGTTAATGGCAGGCTTTTCAGATTCTTCATAATCTCCTGCACATGAGTTATCAGCCTCTTCTCCTAAGGCTTGGGCCACAGCACACTGGAAAGGTGAATGAGGCATATTACAAGCTACACACCAAGGAGTGTTTTCTACATTGTGTGTTGTATTTTTCTTTAAGGGATCTGGGGTATCTCTCCCTTTTTGTAATTTATTGCTGTCGAGAACAGGTCTCCCATCCTTCCAATTAGTTTTGTAAGGCATGTCTCTCAGATTAGGGGCCTTGTCTTGCCTTTGATAAGGGGGTCTTGCATCTTGAAAGTTTCTACCACCTTTATCAAATCTTGTTGGGAACTCCTTGTTAGCACCCGGTCCTTTATCCATCCTATCCTCCTCTTTAAAAGGCCTTGCATGTTGTGGTCTAGTCTCTTTCCACAATTTACCCTCATCCCTTTTGTACATTTGGCCAGATGCCTTTCGGTTACTCTCAATATTTATGGCCAATTTAAATGCATCCCTAAGGGTGCAGGGATTTTTATCTCTTAGGAGATAAGACATTTTACCATCCATGGAATTGAAATAAGTTGTCATGCAAACTGCATCATCCAACCTCAATACCTGGAACAATTTGTACATAGCCTTTTGAAACCGGCTATTGAACTTTGACATGCTCTCATTATAATTTTTCTTGATATTATTGAATTCATTGAGCATGTAACTAGAATTCACATGTTCAGCATACTGCTCTTTAAAACTCCTGACAAATTCATCCTATGAAGCAATACTGTTCTCAGGTAACCCTCTGTACCAATCCCTAGCATCTTCAATCAATGATTGAACAAAAAGTTTCATAATGACATCTTCATGTTCAATCTCATAGTCATTAACTTTATCTGTGAAAAACTTCAAATGCTCTTCACAAGTAATAACATTATTCCCAGTGAATAATGGGATCTTCTTCCTGATTTCATTAGGAATAGCATTAGGTTGGCCAGGAATACCATCAAAAAACAAAGGCCTATATCTATCCAAATGAACTGGTCGTCTTTGGATAGTTGGCTGATTCAGAGGGGTAATTGCAATATTTTGACAGGGTATAGTTCCCACTGTACCTCCAGCTATAAAGGGAACTTGACTAGGAAATTGTCCAGATGGATATTGTCCAGAGTGAAAGGCTTGAGTATTTGGAATTGAAATGTTAGGCTGACTGGATGAAGTTGTTCCTATGGTAATAGGGACAGAACTACTAGCAGATGTATTCATGTTAGCATGTAGAAAGGCAATCTTCCTCTTCATTTCATCTGCAGCAGCCTCTAACTCAAGTTTCTCAAGTTGCATAGCCAAATCCTCCTTTGCTTTCCTAGCTCTGTCTAAATCTGTACTAGCTTGAGTAGGCACATCAGGAATGGGCACAACCTTCCTTGGTTCATTTATAACAACACCCACCACCTTTTGTTTTCCCTTATCAGGGATTTCCGTGGAGGCAATTTTAATCTCTTTGTTTTTTTTTTATTTCAGAGGGATTCAATTGTCTTAAAACATGGCCTGTTCCCTCAAATTCACTTTGTTGGGGCCTAGTATCCTGAGCTTACTTTCTCAAAGCTTGCATATCACCAAACAAGTCTTTATCCAAACCTTGTACATCCTAGTTTAGATCACTAACATGGGTCTCATTTCTCTTGGTTCTCTTGAGGAGTTCTTCCCTTTCTAGAAGTAATTCACGAAGCTATTGTTCCCTTACCTTCGTTCTATTAGCAATTTCTGCTAATTGTTCACATTCCTTTTCTCTCAAGGAAATCACTTCCTCTCTTAGCTTCTCAGAATCATATGAAGCTGTTTCAGCGGTAGAGGTTTCATCTGGTTGTTCAAGGGTTTCTCTAGCAGGGAAAAAACCTACTTCTGTGACTACTTCTTTCTGCATATAGACCTCTGGTGTGACCCTTTTGACATGCTTAGGATCGTCAGAAGATGAAGAAGTTTCATGAGGAAGTGGAACATGAAATCTTTCTTGAGAAGGAGCCTGGGAACTAGCATTATTTTGGCCTCTCCTAGACCATTGCTTTATGCTTGGTGTGTGGAGTTCATCACCTATATTATCTTCTGGATGATCCTTATAGTAAGACCTAGTGTTCCTTGGTTGACTCATGGTAAATGACAACAATTTTTACAAAATTTTGCAACTATTAGCAACTGGTAACATAGATTTCTTTAGAGTCGCCACCCACTACTCAAGCGGGAATCAAAAGTTATTTCTACTGGTCTACAAACATACAATAGACAAGATTTGCACTAACCTATTGCAGGCTATCAAAATAAGTCCCCAGTAGAGTCACCAATTTTGTTAGTGTTTCAACCTGCAGATTAATCAATTACTCAAATAATCCCAATGGCTATAACCTAGCAAGTTACAAACTACTAAGGTATTAAGGTTAAGACCTTCTTCTCTTTGAGTAATATATACTCAGGCAGGTGTACCTCTATCAATTCAATGTTCAACTGAGCTCTGAATTGAGAACTTGCTCCTTCACTGCTTTGTTACTGCTTTCAAAATCCAACTCAATAAGTTGCTAAAACTCTGAGTATAACCCAAATTATCCTGATACACAACATCATGATATAGATTATAAAAATAGCAACATGACACAATGGCTTAAGGATATTCATCCTTCTTCCTTTTAGAGTTAAACTCAGGGAAGGGTTAACCTCATTTATTGCTTCTTCAAAGCATTGAAATACATATTTATGAACTTGTCATAATATGACTCAAGTCTGGAAATTATGCATATAAAATAAAATTTCAATCAATTATATCTTGGATCGTAAACCAATGTAAATGGATCTAAAACCAGTCCCTTATCCGTTGGGCATCAGAGTCGAACTCTACCTTCACATATATCTATTAAAACGAATACAATGAAACTCAAATGACATGCCTAACATATCATTGTTTCCATTCCTACACCTGTCATCAAATCCACATATAGATATTTAATTCCCAGAGACCTCCCCTAAGATTTTACTCTTTCCTTGAAAGAAACTTAAGCTCAACCCCTACATTCACCTTGTGAAAGATGTACTTAAACTGTCTTACAATCTAAATACATAAAGAAACTAAAACACTCCACATGTAAAGACAATCAAATGATAGTAACAAAACTCCAGTGTATTTGTATTAATTGATCAAATGCATTCGTACAGTCTTCCTTGATTTCAAGAAAATAAGGTTCTATATTCCGGACCTCTCCTTTACAAAAATATTTTCCAACCTCTATCTTCAAAAGAAACTGACTATTTATACTAATCAACCATCCTGGAATCCTCAAAAGGATGCAACAAGCTTCGGATGGCTGATAGAAATTTGCACTAGAAAACAAAAGAAAATACAAATAGAAAGATATTTAATAAAGACAGCAAGGCATATTTTTTCAATTCTGAACAACTTCTGCAGCTGGCACCTTTGTTTGTAGATATTTTCAGAGCAGTTACCAAGTTTTTCATATGAATGATGACCGCCATTACAAGCTAATTTACATCATTCTCTGTTTGAACATGCTCTCCCTCAAATTCTAGATCAGGTGCCAAGTGCAATCTATTCTTCTTCCTCCTCTATCAGCTGGATAACCGGTTTTTTCTTCTTCTTTGTTATTAGCTTTTCCCAAGCTGCCACATCATCATCAGATGGCCAGTCATAACTTTGCAGCTCCTGTAATAAGTTGACTTGCCGTTCCCATGTAGAATCAGTCACATTTTTAACTTCTTCTATAAACTTAATACAGTCACTTTCAACTTTGAATAAATTATCAATTATATTGTTAGTTCTTTCCACATCCAAAGCCTTATTATCTTTTAGGAAGGCGTCTTTCTTGATTACCAACTGACCCATTGACAACTTCCAATCTTCCAGCTTGACCACATTTCCATTGTCATCATATACCGAGGGCAAATACTTGCTGTAATCTTTATCAAACATGGCTAACCTAGCCTTTATTTGGTTTGACTTTCCTTTGAAAAACTTTGACGCTGCACTTATTAGGCCAATCCTTTCAAATACATCAGTCACTATTTTTGGGATATCAGGCCTGTGTTCTTGTAAACTGTCAAGTTTATCAAACAACAAATTCCTCCCAGACCAAATACTATAGAGTGGCTCCAAGGTGGCTAAATAGTCATTCACCTTTTGATTGGTCTCATGTAATAGGCTGACTGATTTATGAACTGCATCCATCTTGTCCTTTATTTTGTCTTGCCTGTACTGCACTATTTTGGCTATAGTGTCCAGGGATGCATCCAATTTCACCTTTTCCAAGTCTTCAGCAGGTCCCTCAGGTGCCTCCAAATTTATCTGAACAGGTACCTCAACTTGCAGAGGAGGAGGAGGAATTATTTTTGAGGCTTCCTCAAGTTTGACCTTTATTTCTGCTAGCTCATCTTCCAATTGTTTGATCTTCATCATTTTCAAATCTCTGTCCTTGGCTACCATGCTTGAAATTTCAAACAACTTGGCATATCTTTCTGACAGCTGAGCTGTCTTGGCTTCATTCAGATTAGCCTAATGAGTTACTGCCTTGGAGACTTCAAGGTCTGTTGTATTTTGTACAGTCCATATAATTTTATTCCCCTCCATCTTATCCTCTATACTTAATAGAGATGGCTTTTGAGTTTTGGGGGCCATAGACCACATTGCAACAGCTTGGGACTTAGGGTCATAGCCACTTCCTCTTATCATGTCACCAATGTGAACCTCATATGATAGGCTACCCTCTGGTTGCTTTCTCAATTGATCAATGAGGAATGCAAAAGTCAGATCCCATCCTGGGGTTAACAACATTCCACTTGATTTAACCAATTCTCTGGCTTCGTCCACTGTTATAGGATCAAGGCTAGGATCATATGAAGCAAGAGCTCTCAAAGTTTCTTCACTTGGCTCCATACCTTCAGGAAGAGCTTTCTTTACTTCTTGCTGCTTGTTCCAAATGAGAAAACTCTTGAACTCATCAGTCTTAATGAATTGATCATCCCTCAAGAATTCCTCCTGATAGACCTCTCTGATATCCTTCTCTAACCACAAGGACTTTTCTCTGCTTTCTTGCTCAATGGCTATTTTCTTGCCTGCTCTTATTGCTTTCCTCAATTGATGATGATATGGCCTATCACCTGGTACAAGAGCAGATGCTCTGTCAATTTCCCTTCTTTGTTTCTCATGCCTTGAAGGTTCACCTTCCTCAAGCCTCTGTTTCTTCAATGGTGGCTCTGAGATATCCTTTATTTCTGGTTGATCTTGAGTGAGATCAACAACTGGTGGTCCCTCAACCTGTGGAGGACTATTTTCTTCTTGTGACTCATTAGTGAATTCTTCCTCATCAGAAGATAAATAATCTTTCCTTTTCTTCTTCTCTGGCTTATTCTGATCAATCAAGCCTTCCAATTGATTTTCCAAGGTATCATATTTTTCAATCATCCCATCAATCTTCTTCAAATAAGGAAGATCGGGGAAAAAACCCTCAAAAGGAATCTGAGATGCTTTCAATTGGTTGGACAAATCTACTAAAGCAAAGAATCTGTACCATCTCCTCTTAACCTCATCTTCATCCAAAATGTTTCTAATCACATCTTCTTCATCTCAACCCTCATGCTCCTTGATCACACCAATGTTTGGGATGTAAGTCATCCTGGCAATCTTGATGAAACCCTCAGGATCTATGTGCCTACAAGCACCAGTAACCATTTTGAATTGTTGTAGCCATGCACTAATCTGAGGAAAAGCCCTCTTTCCTATCAGGAAGTCACCTACCCTAAATTGCCTGGGTGTGAACGTACCCTTTCTGTGAGGGGCCAGAAGCTCTTTATCTGTACACATCAATTGCCAAACAAATTCCAAACAAGCCACTCTCGGAGGCACATAATTTGGTAATAAATGTAGGGGTTGGGGACAACCATAAACTTTGATAATTGTGGAATTATCTCCTAAGTAGAAGTCACCCCAATTATGATTTCCATCCCACTTATCCACATACTGCAATGGTCTTAAAAGCCTAAGGACTCTAGGAGATAGCCTGGTGACATTTATGCCTAGCATCCTGATAATTGGAAAGACAATGAAATTCTGAAAAACACAAAAATCTACTTCATTGGAGGTAGAATTCCATATCCTCACCCACAACTGCACTGGATTGTGCTGATCCTTGAAAGTGAACCTTGGTTTTAACATGTTTACATCAAAACTGTTGATGTTGAAAAATAGAATCAAATGCATTAATAAAGAATAATGCATGAACTCAATAGGACTTTTACTTTCTTTGACAGACATCAGCCCTTGATGCATCCTATCAATCACATACTGAATGTAATCATAGTCAGTGTTTACCAAGGGATTTTGAATATCCAAGATAATCATCAGCAAGTCAGCTGGTAAAAATTTTGCATTCCCATCAATTCCCAAAACTCTACATAATGCATAGCAAGTATATCTCATATAATGATGGAGGGATTTGAACTGGTATGGGGAATTCATGTTAGCAGGAAGGGGGGCTATGTATTTATCCTATTTTGGCATATGTTTAACCAACTGGTCTTTTACTGACCCTATATTGCTTCTGTATCTTGCCTTTTCTTTGTTCAAATCAATCTCAGTTGAAAAGGACGTGTATAGACCAAAAGCTTTCATAAAAGATCCCCTATCAAGAGTAACTAAGGGTGATTGGTCTTCTTTTCTAATTGTCCTTGAGATAGGGTCATAACTTCTGGCTAGGGAAACAATTAAATCAACATCTAGGAAAACATCAGGGACAACCATTTTTCCCAATCCTAACACCCAACCATTACAGACAGGAACATGCTTATTTTTATTGCTGTAAAAGAAGTTGAAAATAGTGTAACCTGAGAATTCCGGAGTGATTGGGTCTCTACATCGCTCCAAAAGATCTTCAAACACGTCATCAACAGCCCTCTTGTTCTGACTGGAGCCCGGCAACAGTTTCAGGAATTCATCTGAAAAATTTGGCTTATTCCTATCCTCACCAATTTTGGACTTGGCCTCACTGCTAGAAGACGCTGCACTCTTCTCAGGTTGACTCATTCTTGCTACAGAAACACCTTCAATTCTCTGTATCTCAAATGCCTTATGCTCAGAAATTCTCTAGACAAATAGAAACTCTGAAACTGAACAAATAAACAATGAGCTTCAATTTATTTATCGATATGAATCAAAGGTGTGCAACTACCATAGTTAATGCAAATCTCCTTAATTGATCCCATATTCAATTTTATGTACCCTCAGATTTCAAATTTCAAGCTCGCCATGTTCGGATGTTGACAGATAGATTAAACTACTTGAAAACAAGGTGAAGAGGCAATGATCATGATCCTGTACTTTAAAACTGTTTGCGTCATGCAATCTTTCTTCTTGAAGCTGATTTGATGGCTTACTAGTTTCATGTCCAAATCAAAAAAGTACTTTATCTATGTGGCAACAGTTCTTTTTCTTTTCCCTTTATGACCTTTTCCATCTGAGCCCATTTAGCGAACCAGCGACTATTGGCTTCTCTTAGTCGCTGAATATAATGCTAACCCTAGCTAGCAACCGGAGAACTGGCGACCACTAGCTTCGCTGGTTCTCTAAATCCCTGTTTAATCCTGGTTCAAATTTGGAGAACTAGCGACTACTAGCTTCGCAGGTTCTCGGAATCCCATCTTTAACCATTCCTGTATTTCACGAATCAGTGAACAAAGGGCTCCCACTTAAACAGTTAACTGCAATTACCATTTAGCGAACTAGCAAACAAAGCCACCTCCCATTCTCTTAATATTATGACTGACGGTCAATTTTCTTGGAGATCTAGCGAACAAAGGGTTCGCGCATTCGCTTAAAAATATACTTAACTGCTTGACTGTCTGGAGAATTGGCGAACCCCTTTAATCTCTGATTCGCTGAATCTTTCCTTAATCATCACTTTACACTAGGATTCCAGATTGACCGTTGATCTTCATCAATCGATGGCTATCGCTAGTACTCTGAATAACAAAACCCTTAACCATTTAATTTCAAGAATCAGCGAACAAAGAGCATTCGCTAGTTCTCCAAATACTCCATATCATTGAAAATTTCATTTCGAGAATAAGCGACTGAGACCTTAAAACTTATCATCCATTGATTCGCTTATTCGCCAGATTGTTTTAACCTTTGTCCTTTTATTAAGAGAACTGACGACCACTGGCTTCACTGAATCGCTAGATTGTTTAGCATGTTACCAACTTATTCTGAGAATAAGCAAATGCGAGAAAACTTATCTCCACTGGAATCTTTTGGGCAAACCATCAGAACCGCCAAATTTAGAGGATAGCACTATAAGTATTTAGTCACTCATTCGCCAGATCAAATATGCAGGACCCACAGATATTTTGAGATTAAAACAGGGCCGTTGATCATGAAAACAATCCACGGTATTTGCTAATTCTCTAGTTGACACGACCCTTGACCGCCAGATTCTGAGAATAAGCAAACAAGGTATTCGCTGAATCGCTAGATTGTTTCACAAGACCGCCAAAGACTGCGAGAACTGGAGATAACCCTCATTCGCTAGTTCTCGGAAAAGAAAATGAAACCGCCGAAGCACTTGGAGACTTAGCGAACAAAGTAATCAAAAAGCGTGGCTTTAATGCATTCGCCAATTCACTGGATGTTTGGGATAACCGCTGGAAGATCTAGAGAACTGGCGACTGATGTTAATAGTGAAAATGAATTTGACTCATTCTCTGAATCGCCAGATTGTTTTACAATTTGATAAGACACTTCCCGATTCGGCGAACACTTGGGGCAAATAAGCACATGCACAAATAGCAACTTAAGTGACTTAAAGGTAACCAAGAAAAAGAAACAAGAGGGCCACATGAATTTTAGAAATGAATTGGAAACATTTTGAAAGACAAGACCTAGGGTAAGGGTTTTTCTAAATATGTCAAAAACCATTTTCACGACACTTTACAAACCCTAGGCCAGGTAAAACACTCGCATGGAGACTTAAACCAGGAATTGGACACAAACCTCGAAAAACTTTTAGGATACCCAACAGGAAGGATGGGAAAAAATAGGCTTACCCTTTTAGGTTCAAAATAATGTGGATATACCACCCAGACTTCAGAAGATTTTTTGAACAATGGTGGCATACTCCTATTGTTGATTCCCTTATGATTACGGTCTTTAGAAAGCTTTGGATTATTAAAGAAAAAATTAAAGGCTGTAATTGATATTCATTTGGTAATATATTCACTAGGAAAAAAGACATCGAGAGAAAGCTAGATGAGATCCATGTGAAAAATGGATAAAGGGGATCAAGATCAAGAAATTTTTATGAAAGA
>BSBK01009448.1:0-105000 GCA_027943335.1 Chamaecyparis obtusa | reverse complement strand
TATTGTTTATCTTAGTAAGACTGAAGACTAAATTGGTAGGCTTAACTGAGAAAAGAATGAAAGATCATGTTTAAGCTGAGTGATGTTAGTGTCAACCAAGTTAGTATATGCTGAACAAAAATATAGTGTCGACCGAGCATCAGTAAATTGCCGAGGAAGACAGTGCAAGCTGAGGAGATAGTTTTAGTATTGACCAAGCATTCTACATGGAGACCAAGTGAACAATCACAGTATTGACCGAGCATCAAGAATTTTATATTTGAAGAGAATTTAATTTTGCAACCAACATTGTTGAATTCTTGGATTATGTAAAATGTGTTGAAATATTTATTGATTATTTGGAAGCATTAAATGCTTTGTAAAATGTTTTATTGTAAATCTTTAAGAGATTTGAGATGATTCTAGAAAAGGAGCCGAAGAACATAAAGCGGGTAGATTCAATAAATTTGACCTAACCCTAAAATCTACGAATGAGATTGAGTGGCAAAAGATGAGTTAACCTAATTGAGGAAAATATAAGGGAACCTGAACATTGTGATATGTATGTACATGATGAATAGAGAATGCTAGAAGAGAAAAGTTTTATTGACTGAATAAGCAGAAAAGGCTGAAGGATAAGTGTGGTGATTGCTTGAAGAAAAGTTCCAAGCAGATCAGAGATGAAAATAGCCAAGTTTCAAAGTCAGTAAACCAGCATTAGTGTACGAAAGCAGATCTGATATTTGCAAAGTGAGTTGTATATTTTTCAGATAATATTGCTACTACTTTCTAACCATTGTAACAGTCAAAATGCTTTTAATAGAGGTTGACTTAATAGTCATATGTTAAATCCTTTGAACAAGGTTGCATTCTAATGGAGTGTATGTAAGTCCTATGACTAGGCTCACTTTTAACAAAGTGATTGAAATCATTTAACCGGGTCACATTTGAGAGTGTATATTGTAACCTTTGATAGGGTTGGCTTTTTACCGAGCTTTCTTCAGAAGAGTGAAAATAATAGTAGCATGTTACAAAGTGGTTTTTCCCAAATTGGGTTTCCACTATAAAACCCGGTGTTTATACTTATGTGAATGTTTAGATTTGAACATTGCTATGTTTTACAAGTTAAGTTACAACTAGGTAGTGGACTGCATTGTTAGATGTTTCTATTATTGAATCAATGATGACTGAGTTTGTTTTGGTTTTGGATCTGATTTAAGGATAAGTTTAGATTGTTTTATACATCAAGACCTAAGAACAACTAATTCACCCCCCCTCTCTATTGTTCTAAATCATATTAACAATTGGTATCAGAGCTAAGTTTCTTATTATTAGTGTTGATAGATATCAAGTTTAAAGGGGCTTGAAGCAAATGATTAGGATGTATAAGAAGGAGGTACCGAAGCTAAACAAAGAAAATTTCCTTGCATGGAAAAGCCTAATGAAGCTACATCTAGCCGGTATTGGTGATTCTACAAAGTACTACATTGAAAATAGCTATGTCTCACCTATTGCACCTTTGATTGCCGAAGAAATGAGAGCTAAGCAAGATCATAATCAGGCAATGCTAGAAATTGCATTTTCCCTAAGCTATCCAAAATTTGAGGACATTAAAGACTACACAACTATAAAGGATATGTGGGATACTCTTGCAAGGATATATGGTGGTGACTTGAATGTGCTGAAAGAAAAGGCTGAGAGTCTTAGAGGTAAGTTTGATGAAATGAGAATGCAAGAAGGAGAAAACATTGCACAATATTGTAGTAGAATAACGGAAGTTGTGAATGCTATTAGAGGAGCTAATGGGACTATTGATGATGAAACTATAATTGGGAAAGTATTAAGAACCCTGCATCCTATATATGCTATTAAGATCTCTACTATTCAGGAATCTAGATGTAACTCTACTAATGTGCTTACTTTGGAAAGTTTGGTTGGTAAGATGACTGCTTTTGAACTCTCTAATTATGATAATTTCACTATTGGAAGCATTGGAAATGTTGAATATGCTTTTAAGTCATAGTTAGTTCTGAACAAGCCAGAGAAAGAAAAAGAAAGATGCATCAGTGAAAGTGAAAGTGAAAGTGCTGGTGAAAGTGACAGTGACACTTCTGATTAAGACCTAGAAGATCTAGAAGCTCTTATGGCTAGAAGACTGACAAGGGGAAAAGGAAATTATAAAGGTAAACTCCCTATTATATGTTTTTCATGTAATAAAGTTGGTCATATAGCTTCTAGATGTCTTGATAGGAAGGATAAAGATGATGAAAGGAAAAGAAAACACAAAGATAGAAAAGATGACAGAAGCTACCGATGGAACAAAGACTACAAGGGAAAAGGTAAGAAATCTTGTTACATTGATGAAAAATAGACTGACATTGATAGTGATGATTTTGAAATTGAGGTAGTTTATGTGGCAATGAAAGATGAATTTGATGAGGATGAGAAAACTGCATTAATATCCTATGTGAACAAGAATGATAAATGGATAATTGACAGTGGCTATTCACATCACATGACTAGTGACAAAATTTTTTTTGAGACTTTACATCATTATAGAGGTAAAAGTGTAAAATTTGGTAATGATGCACCATGTCCTATTAGAGGAAAAGGTTTGATTAAACTAACCGATAAGAAATCTTGTGAAAATGCATATTGGGTTGAAGGTCTTAATTACAATTTGCTAAGTGTTTCTTAGCTTAACAAAATTGGTTACTGAGTGGAATTTCATCACAAGCAAGCTAAAATATTTAATGCTGTTGGAGAACTGATTGGAAATTGAGATCAGACTAGAGGTAATTTGTTCTATCTTAACCTATCTGAAGAAACATGTTTGATTGCACAACTTGATGATATTTGGTTATGGCATAAAAGGTTGTGTCATGTTAACTTTGACAATCTGGTAGAGATAAGTAAGAAGAAAAAGGCAAGAGATCTACCTAGATTGGAGAAACCTGAGAATGTGATGTGCAAGGAATGCCAGTTAGGAAAAATAAAAAAGTCAAGTTTCAAGAGCAAATCCTTTACATCTGAAAACATTTTAGATTTGGTTCATACTGACCTTTGTAGACCTATGGGTGTACAAAATTACTATGTTGCTAGATACTTTAGCTTATTTGTTGAAGATCATACTAAGATGATGCATGTGATGTTTCTAAAAGAAAAATTTGAAGCTTTTCAATATTTTAAGTGGTATTTGGCTAAGGTTGAAAAGGAGACAGGTAGGAACCTGAAATGTCTTAGATCTGACCGAGGTGGAGAATTTACATCAAATGAATTTAATATATTTAACAATGATAGAGGAATTAAAAGATAGATGTCTGCACCTAGAACACCTCCAGAAAATGGTATAGCAGAAAGGAGAAACAGATATATCTTGGATTGTGCAAGGAAATTGATGATTGAAAAGAATGTGGCACATAAATATTGGAAAGAAGCTATAAGCACTATTGTCTACACTCTCAATCGAGTACAGATCAAGAAAGGTACAAATTTGACACCTTATGAATTATGGCATGGACATGCACCGAGTGTTAAATACTTTATAATCTTTGGAAGTAAGTGTTATATATTAAAAGACACTAGGAATGGAAAGTTTGATACTAAGAGTGGTGAAGGCGTATTCCTAGGGTACTGCATAAAAAGTAAAGCTTATAAGTGTTTGAACTCTAACACTAACAAAATTGTGGAAAGTGTGAATGTCAAAATTGATGAGTATGCAGAAAGAAATGAAGCTGACAATAAAAAAGAACCAGAAGATTATAGATCTTTTGTGTATATTGAAGAAGAAGAAGAGGCAAGTAATAGACTTGCACCTGATGCTGAGTCTTATGTAAGTAATGTCGAGTGACAGACAGAAGCTATCGAGCATTAGGAAAATAGTGTTGAGAGAGAACAAGAACATGCCGAGCTAAAAGAAAATGATGTTGAATATCAGGAAGAGGTTGTTGAGCATTCTAAAGTTGAATCTGACAATCTTGTTGAGGAACATGATGAAATAGCGGAGAGAACAACTGAACCTATTTTGGAAAAATATGTGAGAAGACATCATAAGCCTGAACAGATAATTGGAGACAAAGATACTGGAATCTAGACCAAAAGTAAGACAAAGGATCCAACATGTCTACTATGTTGATTTGAACTGAAGATAACTAGAGAAGCATTGGAGAATGAAGATTGGATACAAATAATGAATGAAGAAATTGACCAAATTGAGAAGAATGATACCTGGACTCTTGTGTTGAGACCTGAAAACAAGAATGTTATAGGAACAAAGTGGGTATTTCAGAATAAGATGAATGAAAATGGTGAAATCACTAGGAACAAAGCTAGGCTAGTATGAAAATGCTATGCAAAAGAAGAAGGAATAGATTATGGGGAGACATTTTCCCCTATAGCTAGATTGGAACTAAGAACTCTGCTTGCATATGTTTCTTATAAAGATTTCAAGGTATATCAAATGGATGTCAAGTCTGTTAGAAATAGGAAATACTGAGAGGGGGGGGGGGTGAATCAGTATTTCACAAACTTTTTCTTTTGCCCACTTATGGATATAATAGATTAATTTAGTGCATACAAAGATTATCAAGCTAATTAAAAAACATAGCAGTAAATAGAAAGAACTCATAACACATGATATGTTCTCGAGGAAACCCTGGCCAAGGGAAAACCCTGGTGGGGATGGTACCCAAAAAGATCACTAATCAAAAGTATCTTGTTAGGGATATTGGACCCTATTAGGAGTCAATTTACAATATATAGTAGATCTGTCCTGGTTAAAGGACTTTAGGCCTTGTTAGAAGCCTTAACCCTGCTAGGAGTTAGATTACAAAACCTGATCACTAGCTGAGCTCACTACCCAAATAGGTAATAAAAAATGTTTCTGACTATAATGTGGTACTGCTTACAACTTCACATTAATAGCCTTTGTTACTATCACAATATAAAACTATCGCAAGTTATCTTTTCTTTCTTTTTACATATCACACTTCTTTTTCATTACATTTCAAGTATGCCTAATATATGAGTTATTAGAGCTAATAACTTTACATGGTTAGCTTCCAAAATCTTTATCCAAGATTAAAAATCTAGTATTTTGTCCCTTCATAATGTTAAGTCATTATTTTGACAAGAAAAAATAATCCCTTAACTCTTTCGCTAATACTGTCTCCAAAACTGTTATGTCTGCAAAAACTATCTTCGGTAAACTTTGAATAACTTTGTCCGTACTGCTCCACAATTTATGTGCACTAAGATGGGGTATCCTCATACTCTATAGAAGCTTCAGTTAACTATGCAAACAAAAATATTGCTCCAGTGGATGTCACCAACTAAATCTTCATCGGGTGCTCTGTCAGGATGACTGTATCCATACTTAGACAATTTCTTCCTTCAACTTGCCATACTTGCATTCCAGATTCTGTGCTCTAAATAGAGATCATATTTTTCCATAATGATAACATCTATGCATCCACATTAGCCAAATTTCCAAAAATCTCCCCCTTTGTCATTGGTGGCAACATATGGGAAAATTGGCTAAGTGTGCAAACAAAACTTCAAAGTATTTACACAAAATTGTGGCCAAAAGTTATACAACACATATAAAATATTGTACTCCATAGAATATCTCCCCCTATGAGTATCCTTCCTCAACATATATTCAATTTTCTACTATCTCTCCCCCTTTGACAACAATGACAAGGATAGGGTGTACAAAAATTTCAAAAAAAACTTTTTACCTTGTTAATAGCTATTGCAAAGCCGGTAGGCTTGGAACACAGTCACCAAACTCTGACTTCCATGATTCAAAATATTTCTCCCATATCTTCTTGATGGATTCAACAACATTGAGTAGAGTACTCAATCCGTATGCTGCTGTCTGACAAGCTTGCAGGGAATTGAAGCTAAACTTCTGAAAAGATGTCTTTGCTGAAAGACATTGCTCAATTTGGTCTTCAACAATTGAGGTCTTGATTGAGATGTGCTCTCTCAAGATGTTAATCCTGAGCATCTTTCTTTTCTTCTTCTCTGCTAACATTCTGATTTCATCATTTAACTTCCTTATGCTCTTCTCTACAGAACTTATCTTTACATTTGGGCTTGACAAGGTGTTCGTTTCAGCTGTAATTGCATCTATCTTCTTTCTGATCTTCTGATCTTCTTCAGCTGTTAGGATTTTTGATTTTGTGCATTGTATATACAAACTCTTTCTAGTCTCAAAATGTTTCCTCAAATTCTTTATGCATACATCCAAATTACCAATATCATTTCGAATATTTACACTTAAATTTTGTTGCATTTCTACTTCAAAGTCTTCCTGAACTTTTATTCTAGCAATATCCTTAAAGTTAGAAAATTTAGAGTCAAAAGAGTTTATTACTGTTTTAGCTTTCTCAAGTGGATCTGATTCAGATACCTTAGTGTTGATCACACTCTCAAGTTTCTTTGTCAAAACTCTAACTTTTCCTTCAAGGTCCTTCACCTTCTTATTCTTTCCAATAATTTTATTAAGAGATGTGATGAACTCAAGTTGATCATCATCTTCAACTTCTTTTCCAAGGTCTTCAAAAATTGAACCAATTTGTCTCTTCTTACTATCAGGTGCACTAGGGGTAGTGAACTCTGTCAAAATTTGTTTACCTTTAACTATCTATTCTGCTAGAACTGATTTTGATACTGCTGGTGCTTCCACTGCCTCTGTATCCTTTTTTGATTCTGTAACCTTCTCTTGCTCTTCTAAAGCCAAATTGTCAACAATGTTTCCTAGATCATGAAATACTGCATCATCTGACTCTAGTGTCACTTTGGTTCCTTCAATGTCCATTGATTCTTTGCCAATATTGATATGTGAAGAAGATGGAACTTCTTCAATACCAACTTCCTTTGCATGTGGTTCCTCTGATTGCTTCTACTGAGGGTCTGATTCAACATGCTTTTCTGCAACTATATCTACAAGAACTTGCATTACTACTTGCTCTGTCTCTTTTTGTACTTCCTCCTTTTTGCCTCCCATTATAAGGATTGTTCTTCTCTTAGTTCTCAATAAAGTTCCAAGAGACTTCAAGAATCTCTTCAAATGATCTTCATCCTCAACTTCACAGAACTGTCTGATTACATGTTCTCTCATCTTTATGTCCTCTTCTTGTGCTCTTTATTTTCTATTCACAAGTCTATTATACAAATCTTCTGGGATCTTACCATGAATAGTGCTAAGTTTCTTATCTGTCACAATCATATGTGTAATCATTGCATTTTCAAAGTTCAATCTGTCAAATGATCCATATAGATCATAGAATTTATTCAACTTAGTGAAGTCTCTATGCTTCAATATATCTTCATTAACTCTTTCAATTCTTGGTTTCCAAGTTTTCTTCTTGGTTGAAACTACATCATCATCTTTAATTACTGCTACATTTCTAGGTATAGGTGGTACAATCACTTTCTGTCTCTTTTCGGGTCCTATTGCACTCACTTTTACTCTTTTGCTAGGAATAGGAGAAAAAGATTTATCTCCTTCATCTTTTTTAGGTACTTCAACTTTTACCTTTACTGCAATAGGATCAACAGGATCTGCACTAGATGCACTAGATGGATCACTTTGCTTCATGGCTTCTGTAGTCTTCTTAGCTATGTCAAACTCATGACTTGACATACCTGATTCTTTCAATATTTTCTTCATAGTAGATTCAACTCTCTTACTAGGTTTATTATTTTCTCTCAAACTTATTGCAGAGTTGAAATTCTCTTCATAGGTTCCAAACCTATTTGCATGACCATCCAACTCACACTTTAACAATCTATTCACATATCCTCTTGTTTCTGCTTCAGATATTTCATAGCCAAGAGGGTCTATGAATTCCATTCTAGGCTCAACTACTTCAGTATAGGTGAAATCAGTGTCTACCATAAAACAAATGTCATCTCTATGCTTTTCAACTAAGGATTGAGGAATCCTTGATTTGTTCTTAACAATATTCTGAAAAGTCTTCAATACAAACTTCACACTGTCATTAACTTTATCAAAAAGGTGCTTCATGTAGATTGAGTTTATTCTTTCCATTGTGTTCACATTGTCACTCTAATCAACTTTGTAAGGAAATCTTCTCAAAATATGGAAAAACATATAGGTTATCAGAGATGAAAACCTAAACTATGTGTACTTAGCCTTCTTAATCTTTTCTAAGTTCTCAAATAACTGAATTTTCAAAATTTCACATAGGTCTACTTGTTTCTTCTCAATACAGATAAGATAAGCTACATGAACCATTCTTGCAGCCATGTCATCTTCCCTTGAACTACCACATAATTTAGTTTTTAGGATCTTGCAAAGGTACCTAACATCATCTTGCTTAATCTTACTTATCGCAATTCCTCTACCATTATAACTAGATCCAATGTTGTCTAAAACAATCTTTCTCATGTTTTTTTCATTCAGTGGAATCTCTCCAGCTTTTGATAATCTAGTAACTTCATGAATTAGGTCGGCAGTTATATCAATAACTTTATCCTCCATCCAGAATTTCCCATTGTGGATTCTACTTAAAATGATCTTGGTACATTCCTCATCATTGAATTCATACTTCATGGAATATTTGATAATTTCATTGTTCTCTAGGTGCCCATAAGTTGGTTTAACTGAAATGTCTTTATTGTACAATTTCCTATAATCATCACTAAAATCTGCATCTCCCAAAGTTTCAAACTTGCAACCAAAATATCCTTTAACATTCTCAATGTGCAATACTCTGTCTAGTACGGATGATAGTGCTAGAATATTATCAATTTCAGCTGGTTCTATTGGTTCTCTCTTAATCTTAGGTCTATTATTATCCTTAACATTATGAACCATAGAAATATCCATCTCATCAACTGATTAATAATCAAAAAATACCTCAACTTTGCAAATCTAGGGTTTCGGTATGATCGTCGCTGCAAATTGCTTCCAAACTTCTTCAAATCATCCTCAACTCACTTTTTATTCTTTCAAATCTCTTTTCAATCACTTTGTAATCATGATAAATTTTATTTCGACCTTATAACACTTCACATTAACTTTATCTGACATCGCATTCATTCATTTTGCCGCTAAAACCTCAAAAAGCTGATTCTGCAAACCTGCAACCATAAAACTTTCTGCAACCTCGCAAAGCACAATATTTTCTTTTGTGCACTTAACCATAGCATTAGTACAACATAATAAACCTATATCTAACTGCACAAAACTTAACTCATTTAAATTCCTAATCTACACTAATCCTAATTCCTAAACTACATAAACTTACATAATTTAAGTACTTAAAGAAGGGTCAAGTAAAGATTCATCCTTACCATTAGTTACATTACCTTCCTGACTACTTTCAGTGCTGACTATACCTCCTTGATCTGTGCCTTTATCAAATTTTACTTCATCTTTATTGCTACAACCATCTTTCTCTTTGTTTCCTGCATTTTCATTCCTTCTTGCATTGTTCCTAGGGTTAGGGTTATGATGATAACCTCCATTGTTCATTCTGCAAAATCTTGCTGAGTGTCCAAACTTGTTGCATATCTGACAAATGATTCCATTATTTCCAAATCTCTGTCCTTGCTGGTTAATCTATGACCTGCAATTTCTAGCAATATGTCCTACTTTGTTGCATCTAAAACATACTACCACTTTTCTTTGATTCATTTCTTCAATAGATTTCTTATCTGCATTGTTAATATTCCCAAGCATTCTATCATAATTATTCAAAATTACTTTAGGTCTTCTACATTCATTAGCTCTGTGTCCAAAACTATGACAATTATAACAATGTCCATTAAGAGGTTTAAATTGCTTACCTATGCAATCTCTCTTCATGTGCCCAATAGTATTACAAGAAAAACATCTACCTTTGAATTCTCTTTGCATTCCTTTAGATGATTCTTCCTATTTTGATTCTTCTTTTTCTCTAGGTGGTTCTTCTTTAGGTGGATCTTCCAATGTGTTTTCATCTAGCTTTATTTCCTCCACACTTTCAGATGTCTTCAGATCTGGCTTCTTACTTTCATGGATTGTTCTAAACATACTAAATCCAAATCCAGTCCTATCAAAGAATGGTTCTTCAAAAGAAATTTGTTTTCCAGTCTTATCACTATTTGAATATAGCCTTTCAAGTTGTTGTTTAGATTGAGTTAATTCACCTTTCACAATTTTATTATACTTCTCAAGTTCCACATACTACACTTTTACTTTTTCAGATTTGGATGTTTCCTTTTCAAGTCTTGACCTTAGATCTTCATTCTCAATTTTTAATTTTTCATTATCAGATCTCAAATTTCCATCTTTCATACTAAGCTTCAGATTTACTATCTTCAACTCATGCTTAAGGATCTCATTTTCTTTTTCTAATTCATCACAATCTTCAACAAGCATATCAAATTTCTTTTCAGATTTTAGATCTTCAATCTTACCTTTTAATTTGTCAATAGGATTCTTTGCATCTTCATATTTTCTTCTTAAGGAGTTTCTTTCATCAGTAAGCATATCAATTTGTTCAAGAGCTTCTTCAAGGTTCTTCTGAAGTTGATCCATATCCATAGAGATCTTACTCAAGCTGCTAAGCTTTCCTTGAATGTTCCTTCTCCGAGTGATTGTGCTCGGATACCAATTGTTAGAAATAGGAAATACTGAGAGGGGGGGGTGAATCAGTATTTCACAAACTTTTTCTTTTGCCCACTTATAGATATAATAGATTACTTTAGTGCATACAAAGATTATCAAGATGATTAACAAACATAGCAGTAAATAGAAAGAACTCATAACACATGATATGTTCTCGAGGAAACCCTGGCCAAGGGAAAACCCTGGTGGGGATGGTACCCACAAAGATCACTAATCAAAAGTATCTTGTTAGGGATATTGGACCCTGTTAGGAGTCAATTTACAATATATAGTAGATCTATCTTGGTTAAAGGACTTTAGGCCTTGTTAGAAGCCTTAACCCTGTTAGGAGTTAGATTAAAAAACCTAATCACCAGCTGAGCTCACTGCCCAAACAAGTAATACAAAATGTTTCTGAATGTAATGTGGTACTGCTTACAACTTTGCATCAATAGCCTTTGCTGCTATCACAATATACAACTATCGCAAGTTATCTTTTCTTTCTTTTTGCATATCACACTTCTTTTTCATTACATTTCAAGTATGCCTAATATATGAGTTATTAGAGCTAATAACTTTACATGGTCAGCTTCCAAAATATTTATCCAAGATTAAACATCTAGGATGTCATCTCTTCATAATGTTAAGTCATTATTTTGACAAGAAAAAATAATCCTTTAACTCTTTCGGTAATACTGTCTCCAAAATTGTTCTGTTTGCAAAAACTATCTTCGGTAAACTTCGAATAAATTTGTTCGTACTACTCCAAAATTTATGCACACTGAGATGGGGTATCCTCATACTCTGTAGATGCTTCAGTTAACTAAGCCAACAAAAATATTTCTCTAGTGGACGTCACCAAGTAAATCTTCATCGGGTGCTCTGTCAGGATCACTGTATCCATACTTAGACAATTTCTTCCTTCAACTTGCCATACTTGCATTCCATATTCTGTGCTCTCAATAGAGATCATATGTTTCCATAATGACAACATCTATGCATCCACATTAGCCAAATTTCCAACAAAGTCTGCATTTTGAATGGTATACTAGAAGAAGAAGTTTACATAGAACAACCAAAAGGTTTTATTGATCCAAACATAAGACACATGGTGTGCAAACTAAACAAAACATTATATGGATTGAAGTAAGCACCTAGAGCATGGTATGAGAGGTTGTACAACTACTTGATATAGATTGGATTTTCAAAAAAAAATCTCATAAGCAATCTGTACATGAAGGATGAAGAAGGTAAAGGTATCTTGTTGGCAAAAATTTTTGTTGATGACAATATTTTTGGTGGACAAGATGCATTATGTAAAATTTTCTCAAATGAAATGAAAACTAAATTTGAAATGAGTATGTTTGGTGAGATCAAATTCTTTGTTGGTTTACAAGTATATTAGAGGAAGAATGGAATTTTCATTACACAGTCTAAGCATGTTAATGAAATACTGAAAACTTTTGGGATGGAAGATGCTAAACTAGTAGGAACTCCTATGGTTACCAGACAAAAGTTATCTAAGAATGATGATGCTGTAGAAGTGAATCAAACTATGTATAGGTCTATGATCAGAAAATTGCAGTATGTTATACACAACAGACCAGATATTGCATTAGCTATTGGGATTGTGGCAAGATTCTCTGCTAATCCTAAGGAAACACATATGATGGCCATGAAAAGAATTATGAGATACTTGAAAGGAACTGCTGACTATGGTCTATATTATAAGAAGGATGACAAATTTGAACTCTGAGTTTATACAGATGCTGATTGGGTAGGAAATGTAGATGACAGAAAGAGTACAAGTGGTAGATATTTCTTTCTTGGACAAAGATTAGTCTCCTGGACAAGAAAGAAACAAAATTGCATTTCCCAATCTACTGCCAAGGCTGAGTATGTTGCTGCTGTAGTGAACTGTTCAAACTTGGTATGGATAAAACAATTGTTGATAGGCATGAAAGAAGAAATCATTGAACCTGTTGTTATTTTTTATGACAAAACAAGTGCTATCAATATTTCTAAGAATCCAGTGATGCACACTAAGACCAAACACATTGCAATCAAGTATCACTACTTGAGAGAATTAGTACAAGACAAAGAAGTTCGAATGGAATATGTGAATACAAAAGAGCAACTAGCAGACATATTCACTAAAGCTTTACCCAGAGAAGCTCATGAGTATTTGAGAAGTCAATTAGGGGTTCTTCCCCTAACTAAGGCTACCTAGACAAGCTAGGAGCACTACATCAAATGTGCTAGAGTAGAACATTTGACAAATTGATGTAGAAGATTGTCACACTTTAGGGCTGGCCTAGAGTTGTGAAGAGAAGAAAAGACAAGGAATCAGTCATAAGCAAGATGACAGAGGGAGAAACACTGAGCTGCACAGATATTATCTACATCTGATGGATGTAAGTTTTAGTTGCTACTTTGGCATTTTTGTCAAAGAGGGAGAATATACTGATATGATATAACACATGAGATATGATAACACATGATACTGAATACTAAGAATTGATGAGCTGATCAAACTAAAAGAAAAGAGGATGATAAACTGAAATGAAGAATCAGGATAGAGGGAGATCTGAATACTTCTGACAGTCATAGGAGTGAGGCTTAAAGGATTCTAAATCAGAATGAAGCTAAGGATATTATAAATAAGTTTCTCATGGACATATAAGATTTTGGATTGGTTGGTAATCCATGTGTTATTCATATGATATCATATGGTGTTGCCATCAATGCCAAAGAGGGAGATTGTTGGAAACTGAATTGAAATAATTGTTGTATTGTCATTGATGTCAAACCTTAATTGGTAAGACTATTTCTACTTAGGAAAGTACTATATCTATTTGAGTGTTGCTAAGCAAGGTTGGTAACAATAGCACCTAGCGAAAGGTTGAGTTATCTTGATACTACAAAGTGTACTTGACTATGTTTCACTATGATGAGATAATGTATTGTTTATCTTAGTAAGACTAAAGACTAAATTGGTAGGCTTAATTGAGCAAAGAATGAAAAATCATGTTTAAGCTGAGTGATGTTAGTGTCGACCGAGTTAGTATATGTCGAGAAAAATTATAGTGTCGACCGAGCATCAGTAAATTTCCAAGGAAGACATTGCAAGCTGAGGAGACAATTTTAGTATTGACTGAGCATTCTCCATGGAGACCGAGTGAACAATTATAGTATTGACCGAGTATCAACAATTTTATATTTGAAGAGAATTTAATTTTGGAGTGGACATTGTTGAATTCTTGGATTATGTAAAATGTGTTGACTTTATTTATTCATTGTTTGGAAGCATTAAATTCTTTGTAAAATGTTTTATTGTAAATCTTTAAGAGATTTGAGATGATTGTAGAAAAGGAGCCAAAGAACATAAAGCGGGTAGATTCAATGAATCTGACCTAACCCTAAGATCTACGAATGAGATTGAGCGGCAAAAGATGAGTTAACCCAATTGAGGAAAATATAAGGGAACCTGAACATTGTGATATGTATGTACATGATGAACAGCGAATGCTAGAAGAGAAAAGTTTTACTGACTGAATAAGAAGAAAAGGCTAAAGGAGAAGTGTGGTGATTGCTTGAAGAAAACTTCTGAGCAGATCAGAGATGGAAATGGAAAAGTTTCAAAATGAGTAAACCAACATTAGTGTATGGAATCAGATCTGATATTTGTAAAGTGAGTTGTATATTTTTCAAATAATACTGTTGCTACTTTCTAACCATTGTAACAGTCAAAATCCTTTTAACAAAGGTTGACTTAACAATCATATGTTAAATCCTTTGAACAAGGTTGCATTCTAATGGAGTGTATGTAAGTCCTATGACTAGGCTCACTTTTAATAGAGTGATTGAAATCCTTTAACCAGGTCACATTTGACAGTGTATATTGTAACCTTTGACAGGGTTGGCTTTTTACCGAGCTCACTTCAGAAGAGTGAAAATAATAGTAGCATGTTCCAAAGTGGTTTTTCCCAAATTGGGTTTCCACTATAAAACTTTGTGTTTATACTTGTATGAATGTTTAGATCTGAACATTGCTATGTTTTACAAGTTAAGTTATAGCTAGGTAGTGGGCTGCTTTGTTAGATGTTTCTATTATTGAATCAGTGATGACCGAGTTTGTTTTGATTTTGGATCTGATTTAAGGATAAGTTTTGGAGATTGTCTTATACATCAGGACCTGAGAATAACTAATTCACCCCCCCCTCTATTGTTCTAAATCATATTAACAGATAGAATATGGAGGGAAAAACTTTGAGTTAATTCCATTCAAAGCAGGGAGAAGAATGTGTCATGGGATTCCATTGGCAAGCTAGACGATTCATTTCATTTTAGCATCTTTGCTTCATTCGTTTGTGTGGGTAGTTCCGGAGGGGATGAAGTGTGAAGAGATGGACATGAGCGATGAGTGTGGACTTTCTTTGAAGAAGGCTGCATAGTTGAATCTAATCCCCATGCCATGTCTTCCAGATCATATATACTAATGCTCGACATTTGTTCATGGCTCATTTTATTTTCTTGCTATGCATTAATACATTATTACTTCTCCTTGTTGAGAATTATAGAAGTGTAGTATAATATTTCTATATTTTAAGTGGTTCGGTATTTTGAATTAATTAATATTAAATAGTATTATTGAGATTATAGAATTTTAATATTTTTTATTATTATATATTTTTAAATTTATGTTATGTTTTATTATTAATATGTTTATGTATGGATTATTCTGATTGCTTTAATAATTTATAATTGAATTAGCAAATTATTTGGTAGATTTTTTTCTTAAAATTTTGAAATCTTAGTAATAAATCATATGGCTAAAATTTCATCTCTTGGTAGGGCGGGGTGTTGAAAAAATGTGTAAGGTAAACATTGTTTAGGAGGAAAACATCTAAGGAATACAATCAAAACATCTAGTCATCTTTATGTTTGTGAAAGAAATTTATAATGCTAAAATTTCAACTCTATTAATGGTGCTTATCTTATTGAAACACCAATAGTTTTTTATTGTAAGTAGAAATAAATAAGCAATTGAAATCAAACTAAAGATGCAAAAATAAAAGATCAATAGACACAAAACATAGGATATATGTTTTGATTTTTTGTAATAGTTGTTTCTTAGTTTTATAAGGTAAAAAAAATATTTCACTTAACATTGTTCAACAATAAACTTACTTGGTTAATTAGAAAATCATATCAAATTTAATGTCCACTAATTCTCCTTTCTCACTAATAACTCTCACATAGAATTTTCCAAAAATAATCATATAAAAAATTAGTTTACCTTATTAGATATTCATTTTCTAGGTTCTATTATAGATATAATTAGGATGAATAAAAATAAAATGACTTAGAATGGGATTCTTCCATATAGAATAAGATACATCTTAAGAGTCAATTACTATCAATAAAATGAAATAAAAGGATACTATTGATTCTCTAGGGAAAATGGTTCATAAAGGCTGTATATTTGATCTTCTGATTTTTTGTTATAATTGTTTTTTAATTTTATAAGATTAACCAATTTTATTATTATTTTTAGACTAAAAACAATTCAAATTTAAATTTCTATGATTTTATCTTTCTCACAACATTCAAGTTATTCAATATTCATTCTTAGCTTCCATTACAGAAATAATTAAGATGAATAAAAATAATATTTACACACAAGTTGTGCAGGAGAAGTTGGCTGGAGGCAAATTGGAGGTAGACGAAGACAACAAAGACCTCTTCCTATTACCATAGGAAGAGTGGGCCGTGAACCTAATGTCCAAATGTCTGGGTAGGAGACCCTAGATTTCGATGCTGCCACATGAGATTTTTATTTTTGATCAGGCATGTTGGCCCTAGTTTTTCTATGTTGCTTTCCTTGTTTAAGGTTAATTTGTCTAGTTCCTAGTTTAGCCATACGTGGCACGCTACTGTTAATATGTTTATTACTATCTACTTAAGATACTTTGGTTCGATATTTTTGAAAAGAACTATTATTTTTGTTTTTGATAGAGGCAGATTAGACACTGGTTTTTTTGCTGACTTACTGCTGATGAACTACTTATGACTAGTGCTATTAATATGCTATTAATGTGCTTCTAGTCCTACTGTACCATGGGCCAACACCCTCTTGCTACATTTTTCTATCAAAAACATTTACACACAAGCAATTTGGTTAAGAAGATAAATGACCTACATTCAAGAAGGCCTAAATTAGAGTCTAGGAAACACCATTTAAAATGGTATGAACCATATACCGCTATTGACATCTCTACTTGAAGAGATTGTAGGCAAAGCTTAATTTTTTTCCAGAGGATTTTCAAGGTTAAGAGAAAAAAAGTAATGACAAATTTTCTTTATATTTCTTTTCCATTTTAAGTGTACGTAGGTCTTCTCAAGTTAACAAATTGACTTGTGTACACAAGAAATATTTTTTTACAAATAAATCTCACCAAATCCACATGCACATCAACCAATCACATGAGTTAATATTATGAGCTAATAATGAAACTAAGTAATTTTCCATAATTTTATGGTATTAGATTATAGAAGATCAATTTGACATCACAAAATATAATTTTATAATATTTTCTAAAATGTAATGTTAGCATCAATGGTAATAAAGTTACAAAACATTACAATTAGTAAAATTTGAAATATTAAAAAATACTAATTTATATTTATCTAGATATTTTGGTGTCTCAATAAACATCCACAAATTTTGTGTAATATAAGTTTCTACATATGTATTTATGTATATATGTACAATTATATCTTATCTATATTGATATGTATTTTTGTATGTTTGATGTTTATGTACATTTAGACATGTATTGTTCACATCTATATTAGCATTTATTTGTTTGGGGTATAATGCATAGCATGAAAATGAAATTAACCCTCAAATTATATTCAAAATTTGTCCACTCATTTTATTCTCACGAAGAGTAAACTTGAAACACACAAATGTTTGATGATTGTTACTATGTCATAGAGTTTATAGAAAACCATTGAGATATTGATTTATATCTTAGCATCATTCAACATCCTAACACCTCAAGGAACATTCATCAAAATAGTATTTCATGTTATAATATTATTACACTAAAATTATTAAAATGGTAGTATGTTACATAATTAGCAAGAGTTTGAACCTTGGTGGACACATTAGCAACACCAACTCTTAACTATTCGGAAAAGTGTCTCAACCTTGCATTTATATGGGATTACTATTTTTAATAAATTTTCATTCAGCACAAATTTTTCTAATTCTTTCTGTAAAGGTTCGAAATGGTTAGATAATCAATTTAGTATTTTTTCTATTGCAAGATCATGTCCTGTTTGGGAGATATTAAAGCTTTCATTTTTGTAAATTATTAGAAAAGTCACAAATCTAACTATGAAGCATTCCTAAAGGGATCAAATGGTGGCCAAGTGTATAGTGTCTTGGGATTCTATAGAGAATGTCACAATGTTTTCAATGTTTCAAATGGTTCATTTGGACACCTAATTTGAAAGTTATAGCCTTTGGAAGTTGGGCCTCCCAAAATAGGAAATGTAATAACTTGTTGGACATAAAAGTGAGCTATAAAAGGGAGTTACACATTTTTGTATGTGTATTGATACATCATAGGGCATATTTGATTGGATATGACATGGAAACCTCTTTTTGGGATGGTTTTAGCCTATGGAAAAAAACATCTTTAAGAAATGTAATAAAAGTTACATTAAAATAATTTATTAAATAATAGAATATTAATAGTATCATCCCCTCCATGTGTCCCAATATAATGATAAATATTTGGAATGTGGAGCCTGGTAATATGTGTCACTAGATGGTAGGGCTTTGTATGCACCTCTAGAAAATGGGCCCCTATATTGTATAATGCTAATGGTGGAGAAAAAGAACAAAAAAAGATAATTTTAATGTTCAAAAAGAGAAAGACCTCATATTATGGGCCCTGGGGAATATTATTGTGGCGTACTAGATGGTGGACCACTGTATTGTAGGCTGCCAAATATTAGGACACTACATTGTGGGCCACCAAATGGTGTGATGTAGCCCAAACCCTTCAAGAATAAGAACTTAGAAAACACGCAACACAGAATATCAGAACTCCAAATTCTTCAATAGTCTTCTCCAAACTTACTCTACCTCTACAATGAAAGAAAAAAATTGCTCCTTATTACAATTCTGAAAATTATCATGTTTGACAAATTTTCAGTAAACTCAGATTTTTCCATTTTTGGTAATTTTCAAAACTCATCCTATGAATCCCAATTTTTCCCAAGAAAAGCCCCCAACTAAGGCAAGATGAATTGCCAACTAACCTATGAAATCAAAAGCCTGATTTTAGATTTATTACAAAAGACAACTTTCTAAAAACTAGAAAAAAAATAGGAAAATACAAATTCAGAGGCCAAGATGATATTTATGGCTCCTAGAAAAAGGTCAAAATGGCCACCTATCGAGGTGAGCTCCATCAACAATCCAAAATACTCCTGCTCACGCTACTGCCTAGAAAATTATAGCCAAAACCCACATCCAAGTCAAAAATTATGACCCTTGAAAGTAAATTTTAACCAAAACCCATATATGAGTCAACAACCTCGATCCTCAGATGCTTTTGCATCATGGTGAAACTTTGTATAGTGGGACATTGGATGCTGGTCCACTATATTGTGCATAGGCCTAGAATTTGACGATCACACCTACCTATTATATAATTTTTTATGATGGGTTGATCATTTTAATGTCCTTCATTTTACATTTTAAGAAAAATATTGAGTGTCAATTTTTTTAGTATAGAAATAATTTAATAAATTATTTTAAATTTAAATATTTCTATCAGTATAATTAGTAATACATATAGATACAAAAAAAATGTAAAATTAAAAAATAAGTATGAATTAGTAAAATAGAAAAAAGCTCTTTATGAATAAGTTTCAAAATTCATATATTTTATTTGGGAAATATTTTAAATCAATAACAATATAAAATTAAAAAATAATTATAAATTATTAATATATACAAAAATATTAAATAAATTAATTGAGTTTTAGAATTAGTAATATATGCAAAAATCTCAAATAAATTAAATGAGTTTCTAAATTAGTAAAATAAGTTTTTTAATGTTATATTCTTTTAAAAAAAATTCTAAATCAATATGAATATATAATGGTCAAAATAGAGACATATATATTTAATAAAATAACATAATTTATCATACATGTATTATAAAATCACATGTATTTATATTATTAAATAAAATATTAAATTGCCTATAACAATTTTTGATGATTTATTAATAAATTGATGTGTCATATATACGGTTCTATAAATATTTAGCTTGTCAATTCATATGGTCTAATAATTTTTCAGCCTATCATATACAGTTCAAAAGTGCAAAAAAGCCAATGTGGCCATCAAATTCTAAGCATGATTATGCATCACCAAATGGTGGGACACTTAATTGTGGCCAACTTCTAGATGAAGTAAATCCATATTGTTGGCCAATGGATGGTTGGGTGCCACTGAATGGTAGAGCACTGTAATGTTGGCTACCAAATGATGGAACTTCATGTTCTGCATCGCTAAACTGTGTGATCTCCTAGATTGCGGATGTGAAGATAGAACTCTCAATAACTTGTGACAGATCATCAGTTCACAAAAGACTAGGAAGTCGGTCAGTAGAATCAAAAGACAAAACCAAACTTTGACAAGTCATAATTAATTTCCATTTAATTACATGAAATAGAACAAGGTTCCACCAACTTGTCGAAAGGAATAAGTGACCACATAGTCCATAATTAAGAAAGATGCGTTGACCAAAAATGTCGAACATTACATCAGTCTAGTCACATGAGATCTAAAGCAAAAAAATCAATAAAAAGTTCAAAAAACACTCAAAAAACATAACTACCAAAAGAAAACAATTTTGACCAACTTGTCAAAAATATCAAGGTATGTCTAGGGAGAATAGACCCAACATGAATATAATTTCACAAGATACAAAGATTTTACAAGATTCATTGACTATCATAAGTTACAAATGTCATTACAATAGAACATTGGTCGATAAAAAGAAAACATAATCTTCTAAATATGCAGACCATCACAACAGAAGCTCCAAACACCTATTTCAAACAAAACATCAGGGGGTGAGAATATTGTATGAGTGTGTTTCCACCCTACCACAAAGCTGTTAATCTTCCTCGAAATCTTTCCTAAAATAAAAGATACCTAGCCCAACTTGAGGAAGTCTAAACAATAAAAACTAAAAGGAGTAATGGAACTATGGAAATCATAATATATACTTCTAATGTTAATAAATGACACCATAATGCTTAAACATGATCATGAAATCTAGAATTAACAACATCCTTTTTCATAGTATAAAAAATCTCAAATGCTTAGTTGCAACTCATTAGAATGGTCAGAGATAGTCGAGAAATACTACTAATCGTTTACATTCAGAATTGGGAATTATCAAATAAATTCACAAGACATCATAAATGCCTAATTCTCCAATTATCAAGTTATGAGACTAGCAAGATAACAATGTTTTTCATGGAATTGTGCTACATAATACATCCACATTCAATTCTTAAATATAACATTATTTTGATCACACATAGGCTTACATCATAAATCCATATTCCATTTCAGACATGTGGAAATATGATAGTGATAACTAAATAATATGACTCTATAATACAATCATGATAGTGTTGAGAAAGGATCAAACACCCCTTTAGTAACTCATTGATCTCAGTCTAATACATCTCAATCTCATAAGGTAACAAGACCCCTTTTCCTACTTCTATATTAAAGCAATACAACAAAGCTCAATATGAGTCATGTATGTTCTCCCTCTCACTTCTAAGGAAATAATTATGGGTATGTGCAGGATCATGGTATGCCAAAAAGTGGCAATGTGAAAAAGAAGTCCTGATTGATAGACTTTTTGAAAAACTACTATAACTTTCAAACAATATACCATTTTTGAAATCTAAAATATACATCACATTCTATGCTTGACCTAATACAATAATAATAATAATAAATTATTTCAATTTGATGAAGTTTAGACTAAGTTAAGGTGGTCAGACACGAGTGTTTTTATATTTAGAAAAAAATTTAGCAAAAAAATCATAATTATTTATTTATTTAGAAAAAAAATGAAAAAATATACATCACATCCGAACATGAGTCTACTAATTTTATCTAGAATCTTATAAAAAAATATTATCATTTGATTTTGTTTAATGTGGTTAGACATACACCTACCTATTATCTTTCTAGTCCTGATTGATAGACTTATTGAAAAATAGCTATAACTTTCAAACTGTATAACAATTTTGAAATCCAAAACATGTGTCACATTCTATGATTTTCCTACTACAAGAAAAATAAAAAAAGTTTTCAATTTGATAAAGTTTAGACAAAGTTAACATGGTCAGACACGAGAATTTTTGTATTCTGTAAAAGTTGTAGAAGAAAAATTATAATTAATTATTTACTTGAAAATAAATTATAAAAAACTATGTGTCACATCCGAACATGAGTCTAATACTTATATCTATAACCTTGTAAAAAAAAATTATGATTTGATTGTGTTTAAGGTGGTCAGACATACACGTACTTCTTATTTTTTCCTAAAATTTTCATACTACTACATTGAAATTTAAAATTTTCAAGATATAGAATAATTTTTTTTTTTAAATGGCCTAGTATCTTAGAAACTAAATTCAATTTTCTACATATTCTCTTGTTACATATTTTTGATATAATATTCATAACTTGTTCAATTTTTTATGTCAACTTGCCTAAACCTAATTTTCTAAATTTTCATTACCACTTAAGGGTCTAGTTTGGCATACCATGATCCTGCACATACCCCTTAAATAACATACATTTAATTGGGTTACCATTGTCTCCAACTCATTAAACAAATTCTTAAAGGTTATGAAGAATGTACACATCTTGATGCTCATCAGATTCATGTTAATCTTTTGTATCCTTATACGTATCATGTATGTCCATAGATGAGATATCTCATGTGTTGTCTATTTCATCAAATATTTCATCAAGTGTGATCTTCACACCATCAATAATGAATGAACTCATCTATTTGAGTAATTACTAGGTTACTCACTTCTTTTTTCTTTTCTTCTTAATCTTCCCCAACCTTTTTATCTTCAATCAAACCCAAGTGTTTCATTAGAATATCCTATGTTTCATCTTTTACTCCAAGAGACTCACCACATAATAGTCTTTTGAATCTCTTCTTTGTATTAAAGAGTGGTCTTGTCTCTGCAAGAATATTTTTTTATTCCCTCTTCAGACATTTCTAGTTGAATTTGTAGTAAGACATACTAAATTAATTCCTTGTCTTGTCTAATAGTATTATTCCACCTGGCTTCAATTCTTTTGTATAGGGAAATGAGTATCTATCCTTGCAATTCCATCAAAATTTTTCTAAACTTGTTGATATTGTACACTACAAAATCCTCAATATGATCTTGGTATTCCTTATGAAAATCATCATAATACTTGTTCACTTTCGGGTAAAAGCACAGAGTTGTGTCACATTTTAGGCTAACTTATCAGCACAGTTGAATTTGAGTATTTCTAACTTAACATTAATTTTCCTCAAACATATGGTCTAGCTAGATTCATTCTAGCTAAGGTAGATAAGTGCTTCAACTTTTCCAATTAGAAATCTCTATTAAATGCATGTTTATATCATTTACCAAAGAAATAAAATTATTTCACAAAAATGATCTTTCAATAGCTCCTACTCTTTTTTATGATATTTTTAAAAAAATATAAAAATGCCCTTTTGTAGAGCTCAGAGTTAAGGTTATCATCATATAAGTTTTATATTATTTTGATTAGATCTAAAATATTATAATTTTAAAATAATACAAATGGGTATTTTAACATTTGACAAGATGCTACTTCAAAAATAGAAGAAAAATAGTAAAACATATTAGAGAAATTTAAAATTTATATTTAACACTAGAGGAGAGAGTCCAACAATATGTAATTATTTTTATGAATGGTGTAGATTTGATAGGGGAAATTTGGTGGGAGACAAAAATTGTTGATTTCTAGAATAAGTTTGCTTTGAGTAGTTATAATAGAGAAAATATATATCATAAACCAATTTTTCTTCTTTTATGCACTAGCTGTACATGTCATCTATAGCATATTTTGAAATCAAAGAAAAAAAAGATTATTTGCATATACTTTTTTGGTGGGAAGTAGACCCTAGTTTTTCAACATTTTTTAGCAGTTAAAAAATGACTTCAAAAATTAGAAAATTATGTCAATTCTTATTTAAAAAAAATTTAAAAATTATAGCCATAAACTTCATCCACTTTTACACATTTCATCAGTTTACATCATCTTGAAATTCTAACCACAAATGCCACTTTTATGTCATTAAAGTTGAACAGTTTGCATTTTCTTGACCTTTTCCTTTATAAAAGTGTGACATAGGTTTGTACTTTTACCCTTTCACAAGTAATCCCTATTTTAGAACATTATTTATGATCTAACAAATAGATACAAATAATTTGAAATCTAATTATGGGTTAACATACTTAGTGGTGGGGGAGCCTACCACCTTATATTTCTTTCCTTTAGGTTTAACTTCCTTCTACTCTTTTTCTTATTCAATCCCTTCACATTCTTCTTCTGTAACTTTTTCAAATCCTTTTTTCCTTTTTCCTTCTTTCTTTTTCCTATCCCCTTCTCTTTTATACATGTCTCTTTGATTGGTGTAGTTTGAGACTTAGCAGTCTTTTTATGTTCTTTAGCAAATGGAGATGATTTCTCCTACTTCACAATAGTAGCACTTCTGGTTTTCCGAATGGTTGACCTACTAATAGTTGCACTAATAGTTTCAACATCTTCATCTTCTACTATATTTGATATGCTAGCTTTCTCATTAGAATGTTTGGCTCTATTTTTCTTAATTTTTTCTTTTTTAAACCCTTTTTTAATCATAAATTTTTTAAGTTCCTTTCTCACTTTCTTCTCAATAACTAGTTTCATCAAGTCATTATGTACTTAGAGTGAATTCTCTTCATAAGTCCCAAACTATGGAGTCTTGGGATTTACCAATTGAGCTAACAAATTTTTACAAACATATCTAGAATATCACCATCCAAATCATAGCCCATAGGTATCACCCATGAAGTCCCTGTCTCAAATACTTCCATCAAACAAGTATTTGTATCAACAATAAACCAAATAGTATCCTTGTATTTCTCTACAATCTTAGAACATAACATTTCCTTTTCATGCATCTTCTTCTGAAATTCCCCTTGAAATAACCCAAAACCTTTCCATTGAAATCACTTCTTGAGATTATGATGTTGTTATTAATCTGAATACAAGACGGAGTACCTATTTCCCATGTAATATCACCGATACTAGGGAACATATTTTAGAAATAGAAAAATATATACATGATATCCTGTCCATATTTGAATTATGTCTCTTATACTTTTTGATCTTCTCAAGATTCAACATTAGCTACTTTTTGATTACTTCATCCATATTGTACTCATCATTTTCCTTAATCATCTTGTACATTGTATGAATATCACCACCAAGTATGCTATTCAACTATAGACACTAAAAAATGGACAAGTGCTTTTAAATCACAAAATGGAAAAATCTTAATCAAAATGCACTAATTCTCATAAAAAAAGATCAAATCAAATTAAATGGACATTTATTAAATCAATTTGGACAAAATCATTAAATCAAAGGAAAAATCAAATAATGATGTTAAATAATTAAATCAAAGCTTAAAGGGGTCAAAAACACTATATAATTGATTTTAATCAATTAATTGTATAGTTGTTAAATCAAAAATCAAAATGAACCTATTCCCTTACATGGCTAAATTTAATTAATTAATTGAATTTAATTAATCCTAATATATTTCAACAAAGTTGAGCAACCAATGAGAATTGAGGACAAAAAGACACAAATCACTCAAAAAGAATGAATCTCAATCACTCATTCTAATCTTTCAATCTCAACCACTCAATTTTGTCCTTTTGTCCAAAGCTTTGAGACAAACATTTAAATTGTCCCCCCATTTAAAAACATTGCAAATTTTTTGACTCAACCAAAGGTAAATCATGGTTAATTCACTCTAACCCCCTACCTTTGGGAATTTACTATAAATAAGAGTCATTTTATGAGCAATAAGATAGAAGAGAATTGGAGATCAAAGCATTATTATTATAGGCATTTTATGAGCATTTGATAGCAATTGAGAGCATGTAGCATTAGCATTTCAATTTATCATTGCATAATGGATCATAGTGAGCTAGATTAAGCATTTTTAGCATCATATTTTCTCATTTTAGAAGTGTCACTAGTGGAGATTAAGCTGATAGCTTCACTTACCGCATATGATTAGAGAACCATGAGATGTCTTGGATTTTAGTTTAAATTATTAGTTAAATTTGCATTGTATTTTCTTTGAATTGTTAGTTTGAAATCCTAATTTCATGAAGTTGTTTAGCATACACACACATCAATTGACTAGAATTGTAGACCTTGTAACCTATGAACATAGATGCATATTTTACCTATTCATCTATAATGTCATTTACAGTCATCACATGACCATCCCACTTAGATTTTGTCACACTGATCACTTAGTCTTTGGGAATAGTGCGCAAAACACATACTTGACCAGTTGAACATAGACCGGTTACAACATGGGTTTCTTCTTTTGTAATTTTATGTGGTTATTTTAGCCACATGAACGGATCATGGATTATAATTAAAACATATCTAACCTAATCATAAATTCAAATTCATCAAAATAATTGAATGTATGATGAAAGTATTTATAAGCTATGCATTTAATATCATCTTTCAACACTAAGTTATCATCACATAATTTCTTTTATTGTTCAAATATTTCCCCTGAACCTAGATCTTTCGATTTGTAGTGAATGAATGCTCTCAATATGTAGAAAAATATAGTGTAAACTATTTAGGACACCTGCTAGGTCATTTTTCATCAATTTGAATGTATGTCTCTTAAATTATGGCCTAGGACTTTTAATTATATCAATGAACTTAGGAGTAGCCAACTCAAATTTCCAACCACAAATGTAAATGTAAAATAGATACTATTAGGTTCATAACAGTCCACAATATAACTGAGAGGGGGGGGTAGGGGGGGTGAATCAGTTATATGATAGAATATTATACTTTAAACTTTGAATAGCAACAATATTAAATCCAATGAACACAATGAATGCCAACACAATAACATAATATTTTGGTGTCAGGGAAACCCTATTAAAGGTAAAAACCCTAGTGGGAATTAGTACCCACAAATGATGTACTGAGAGTATAGTATCCCTATTACAAGATCTAGCCCTGTCAGGAGCTGATTAAAGCTTTACAATACATAGTCCTTGTTAGATGAAAAACCCTGTTAGGAGTCAACCCTATTTGAAAAACCTTTATCAACTATTGTGCATTGTGAACCATGCATTAAAAAACATCTTGGGCTCACCAATTAAAAATTAAGATAATTTCCACAATAAGTCATATTATGATATTGCTATGAAGATATAATTGTGTATTTTTTTGAGTCAAACTTATTGACCCATGTTTTATGAGTAATGGTTTATAGGAACCCATCTCTCATGAGAATAAATGGAACACTTAGAACTCATTGCATCTAGGTGATGCCCAATAGAATTTCTAATGAATGGTTCATAAGGTACACCACTTATTGAATGTTTTGCAAAAAAAGTTGCAAGTAGAGTGGGCTTAACTATTGAGTAAACTTTGTAGTTAAGTTCACTTGAGTTGGAGTAGTACTAGGATGGGTGACCTCCCACAAAGTCCCTATGATTGACCTTTGTGACCAACACCTAGATACAATGGCTGCTAAGTGTTCCATTCCTTCTCATGAGATATGGGTTCTTGTGAACCACTAATCATGAAACCTGGGTCAATGAGATTGAATAAAAAAGATACACAATTGAGTCCTAATAGAAATATTATAATTTGACTTAGTGTGGAAAATATCTCCTACTTATGGATTAGTTATCTCAAGGGGATTTTTAGTGAATGATCCATAAGGTAAAATAATTTTTGAAGGTTTTGCAAATGGGGTTCAATTAGAGTTGGCTTAACCATGGAGGAAACTCTATAGTTATGCATGCTCAAGCTAGAGTAGTACTAGGATGGGTGACCTCTCAGGAAGTCCCAATGCTTCACCTCTATGGGAATCACCTAGATATAATGAGTGCCAAGTGTTCCATTTATTGTCATGAGAGATAGGTTCTTGTTAACCACTACTCATGAAACTAGGGTCAATGAGTTTGAATAAAAAAACTACATAGTTGAATCCTAATAGAAATATCATAATTTCACTTGTTGTGGAAATTTTCTCCTACTTATCAATTGGTGAGCTTAAGGATCTTTCTAATGAATGTTTAATAAGGTTCAAAATTTTCTAAAAGTTTTTCTAATGGGATTGCAACTAGAGTGGGCTTAACAATGCAGGAAACTTTATAGTTAAGCACACTCAAGCTGGAGTAGTATTGGGATGGGTGACCTCCTAGGAAGTCCTAGTGCTTCACCTCTATGACCATCACATAGATTTAATAAACTATACTATGTGTTCTATTCATTCTCATGAGAGATAGGCTCTTGTGAGCCACTACTCATGAAATATTAGTCAATGAATTTGATTCAAAAACCTACATAGTTGAATAGTAACAACTGTTAGGAATAAGGTGTCTCAACCTTGGATAATTCCTATTCTTATTATTTGTTTTGTAAATGTATTTTTTGCAAATAATGAAATTAAGTGTGAGTGTACATGTCTAGTTGGCATGTTGATGTGTCACTCCACTTGATGTGTCAGCATCTTGTGTGTAAGGAGATCATTACTGAAATGGTCATGATGGATTCCTATGACGTGTAAGAACTATTTAAGGAATGTGCTATGACAGGTGTAAGAGCATCTTATGATTTGGGCCTATTTGGGTGCCCAAGAAGAAGTGGTTGGTGTGTGTAAGAGAATATGCCAAAAATAGGTTGGTATGATAGATTCTCTTCCACTTCTCTTGTGACTGTTATTTTTGGCAGATTCTATGACAAGCTGTCATAGTCTATTCTAGGGATGGACGCCTATTCTTGGGATTGCATGTAACAGTTGTGTACATGTGGCTTTATGCATGGGTCTTGGTGGTTGGATGCCAAACTCCTTTTTTGGGTATTTTTTGGGTCCTGAGGAGTCTATATATATGATGCTACTTCTATGGGAGAGATATAAGTTTTACTAGTCTCTCATCTCCTGAAAGAACATGCATTGCAAGTGTGTTGTAGTCTTTGTGTTGAAGATAATACATTGTGTAGGTTTTGGAGGGGTGGGGTTGTTTTACCAAAAGGTTTTTCCCCACCGGCATATCTTTGTGTTTATGTCTTTCAATCTTCTCTATCTATTTTTTGTATGCATGGTATATGGCTGCAATATCTTTGTTAAAGTAGTTAACGAATATGAAATTGTAAGGATTTAAAAAGAATTTTCACAATACTTTCCTTTAGAGATTAGTGTAGGAAGCTGTTTCTGCACCTGAGTTTCCTTACAAGTGGTATCAGAGCCTGATTGAATTTTGATCCTAGTTTTTGGGTAGGGTTTTTTGAGCTAATCACAAGTTGAGTGGGATTTTTGTGCGGAGCATTCTGAATCTTATTTGCAGATTGAGATGGCGAGTTCCTCATACAGTAGTGATGAGAGCCAATTATACCCTATTTAATGCCCTATTCTAATCCATCTTACACACTTTCCTACTTACTTCTCCATTCCATTTCTATCCTATTTCATTCTATTTTACCATTATAACATTGCATATAGTTTAATATAAATAAGTAGTGTTTAATATTGTTTTGGGATTAAAATATGGAAAATTCATTATTGATTGCATTTTACTAATCTTTATTATTGTAGCATGTTTATTTGTGGCATAGATCTTCCTGTCACCTGTCAGTCGGGACTGCAACTTCCTGTTGCCTGCTCATTGGGACTGCAACTTCCTATCGCCTACTAGTTGGCACTGTAACTTCCTATCACATTTGGATGTGAACTATTATTCTTCCAGAATAAAATGTCTACTGCTGCAATCTCATTTGAGAATATATGCTGGTTGGACAAATGTATTACAATTTATATGGAGTTTAAACCGCTAAATATCTACCTTTGTTTCCATCACACGATGACCTCCAGCCATGCAAGGGAAGCAATAGAAAATAACCAAGGCAAAATTTTGTTGCACATACTCACATGGGAAACTTTATTAGTATTCAGTTTCCTATCTTTACGTGCAGTTACAAATATGATTCATGTGGCCTTGTTCTGTTATATCTTCTTGGCCCTAAGCCATCTATGTAGATATCTAATAAATATTATGTTAATTATTTTTTATAAGCAATGACCTATATATATATGGTGAAATCTTGAATATTGGAATATAGAATTTTCGGCAGGAAGAAACTGTTGTACGCAGCTCTGGATTGCACTATTTTGAAATAAATAAAAACATCAGTTTGTGCATGGTTGCAGCAGTGTAGAACTCGATTATTCTCTATCCACCATGCAAGCCAGGAGTAAGGGCCCACTCCATGGTGAAACACGGTGATGTATCTCCATTAGTGTGTTTATTCTATTTGTATAAATTTATATTCCTTGCTTATACTGTCATTACAGTAGATATTCATGTTTATATCAGTTTGTGATTTTTAGATCAGCAATCCAGTAATTAGAATATAATATAGAAATAATTTCATTATTGTTTTATCTATAGATTATTGTCATTATTATTTTTATTTCAAGAAGATAGTTTTGTTTCTGATCTTTGTAGCATCAGGAAGTGACAGTTCCTGTCAGTGCACCCATTTTGATTTCCTGTAGATTTAATTTTGAGTGTTTTAGCTGCATTCATAAACCCTCATCTCACAACTATCATCCCTTGATGGCATACTGCTCAGACACCTTTCACAAGCTTATGCTCTCGGATTGACATGTATAGACCAACCGAACTTCATCATAAATTGTTAATTATTTCTTTTATTATTATTTTCCCCAGTGTTGGCCTATCAAGTAGAATGGAGGTGGAGAAATTTAATGGCACTAATTTTGAGTTGTGGAAACTCAAGATGGAAGACATGCTTGAAGACCATGATCTATGGGAGGCTACTTCACTTGATGTGAAACCTGCAATGATATCACAAGTGGATTGGGAGATCAAGGATCGGAAGGCTAAGGGTCTCATCAGACTCTATCTAGCAGATGTCATTCTTCTAAATGTTCTTGATGAGACTACTGCAAATTCTTTGTGGAAATGACTTGGGTCTGTGTATCAAGCCAAATCTCTGGTGAATAAGTTGTTCCTGAGAAAGAATTTGTATTCTTTAAGAATGGAGGAAGGTGGATCCATAACTGATCATCTCAACGCATTCAATTTATTGATTGCACAGTTGGCATCATCCGGTGCCAAGATCGAGGAGGAGGATCATTGTATGACCCTACTTTGTTCCTTGCTAGATTCATGGTACCATCTTGTGATGGCTCTTAGAATTACTATAGTCACATTCCATATGGTAGATGTGGTGTCTTCACTACTATCTGAGGAGATGTGAAGAAAGACTTCAGATTCATCTAAGGAAGCCCTTGCTATTCGCGGGAGATCCAACGACAGAGGAAAGCAAAATGACAACAAGTCAAAGAAGGGTATATCCAAATCCCATGGGAGTTCTAAGAGTCTTGGAAATTCCAAGGTGAAATGTTGGAACTATGATAAAACTGGGCACTTCTGGAGGGACTGCAAAGAACCGAAGAAGAAGAAGAAAGGCTCAGATTTAGCTTTTGAAAAATCTCAAGAAGATGGAGATGCTTTTATTGCAGCTTTGGCAGCCCATGCATCTGATGATGTGTGGTTGGTAGACTCGGGTGCTTCTTTTCACATGACCTCTCATCAAAACTGGTTCTCAAAATATGAAGAGTTTGATGGTGGAAAGGTGTACTTGGGTGATGATTCTCACCTAAAGATAGTTGGATGCAGAAGGGTCACTATCAGATTTCCTGATGGATGAGTAAATGGAATCAATGGAGTTATGCACATTCCAGGTTTGGCATGAAACCTATTATTTGTAAGTATGCTAAATGATGTAGGTTTGCAAGTTGTCTTTTTGAAAGATGGATGCAAGATGATGAGAGGTTCTATGGTGCTAGCTAGAGGTACAAGGATAGGTACTTTGTTTTAGCTTGAAGCATGCATTGCTCAGTGGAATAGTTCTTTTGTTTCAAAGAAGAGAGTGGCTATCACTTCATCCCCACCATCTGAACAAGTAGTAAAGAATACTATGGCAATGGGTTCCGATGGCAGTGCAATAAGTGTACCTAAGGGTGCAAACACTTTGGAAGGAAAGCTTCCTGCAGAAAAGATGATGTTGTGGCATATGAGATTTGGCCACATTGGTGAGAAGGGTCTTAGGACCCTAAAGAATAAAAACCTCATTGAGGGGTTACATGATTGCAATCCTAAGTTTGACTTATGTGAACACTATGTCTATGGTAAACAAAATCATGTTCAGTTTTACTCTAGTTCTCACAAATCTTCTGATGTTTTGGATCTTATTCATTCTGATGTATTTGGTCGTGTAAAATTTCCTTCAATCTCCAAGTCTGTATTTTTTGTATCTTTCATAGATGATTACAGTAGAAGGACTTGGATTTATTTCCTTAAAAGTAAGACAAAAGTATTTAGTCAGTTCAAGGAATTTAAAGCCCTTGTAGAGAATCAGACTAGTAAGAAGATTAAGTCTGTGAGAACTGATAATGGTGGTGAGTTTTGCTCAGTAGAGTTTGAATAGTTTTGTAAAGAACATGGTATCGAGAGGCATAAGACAACTCCTTATACCCCATAAAAAAATGGATTTGTAGAGAGAATGAATAGGACACTGATGGAGAAGGCTAGGAGTATGCTTAGTGGAGCTGGTTTAGAACAAAGGTTTTGGGCCAAAGCTATGGCCACTGCTTGCTATCTAGTTAACAGATCTCCTACATCAACTATTGTTGGTAAGACACCCATGGAGGCATGGTCTGGTAAGAATCCTTCAATTAGACATCTTCATGTTTTTGGTTGTGAAGCTTATGCACATGTTTCAAAGGAGAAAAGATCTAAGTTGGAAAATAAAGCTATCAAATGCATTTTCATCAGATACAGTGTTGGTGTGAAAGGATACAAGCTTTGGGATCCTGTGACTAGTAAGGTGTTGTATAGCAGAAATGTTATTTTCAGAGAGCTAACATCTTCTCCTATTGTGCTACAACCAGATGAAAAAGAAAAGGAAAAAGATGTTATTCAGTTGCCTCCTACCCTTGAGAAGATTGAACAAAGGGACCATGTTGGGTCTAATGATGAGGAGAGCTCTAGCAGCTCTGATAGTTTGGAAGAAGAGGAAGAACAACCTCAACCTCAGCCCTTGAGGAGATCCACAAGAGAAAGAAAGAAACCATTAAGGTTTGGTTATTCTATGTGAGATTCCAGTTGTGCTTTTGCTTTGATTACTAACACTGATGAGCCTAGATCTATGAAAGAAGCTTTGGGCATGGAAGATGCAGGTTCCTAGATTGAGGCTAAGGATGATGAGATGGCTTCATTAGAGAAAAACAAAACTTGGGACCTTGTACCTTTTCCTAAAGGGAGAAAATATGTTGGTTGTAAATGGGTGTTTAAGAAGAAATTTTGTGCAGATGGCAGTGTTGAAAGGTACAAAGCTAGATTGGTTGCAAAGGGGTTTTCACAGGTACAGGGAATAGATTATGGTGAAATATTCTCTCCTATTGCAAAGTTGACATCCATCATATTTCTGTTATCTCTTGCTGCATCATATGATTTAGAGATAGAATAGATGGATGTGAAGAAAACTTTCCTTCATGGTGATTTGGAGGAAGAGATTTATATGTCATAGCCTGAGCACTACATTGTTAAAGGTAAAGAATCCTTAGTTTACAGATTAAAGAAATCTCTATATGGTTTGAAGAAATCTCCTAGGATGTGGTACCTTAATTTTGATGCCTTTGTGTTGTCAATTGGATTTGTAAGATCAAAATTAGATCATTGTGTTTATTTCAGAGTTGAAAATGATCACCTTCTTATTGTTGCATTATATGTTGATGATATGTTGCTATTTGGGAAGGGTAAGGGTATGATTTCTGATTTTAAATCTTAGTTGTCAGCATAGTTTGAGATGAAAGATCTTGGGGTAGCTAGGTACATCTTGGGTATGGAAATCAGTAGAGACAGGTCTAACAAAAAATTTGGTTGAGTCAGAGTAAGTATGTGAAGTCTGTGTTGGACAAGTTCAACATGGTAGATTGTAGACCACTTTGTGTTCTTGTTTCTATGAGAACATAGTTATCTGTAGATGATTGTCCAAAATCTCCTAGTGAGATGGAGGACATGAGTAGAGTACCTTATGCTAGTGCAGTTGGTAGTCTTATCTATGCTATGGTCTATACTAGACTAGACATTGCCCAAGTAGTGGGAGTCCTGAGTCAGTTTATGGCTAACCCTAGATGGGTACATTGGGATGCAGTTAAGTGAGTATTCAAATATTTGAGGGGTACATCAGATTACTCCATATTTTATCATGGTAACTCTTCTAGATCTCTGCATTCAGTTTGTATTCGTGGGTTTGTGGATTCAGATTGGGCAGGTGATATTGATAGCAGGAGATCCACCAGTGCTTATGTGTTCACTATGTTTGGTGGTGCAATTAGTTGGATGAGTAAGCGATAACCTATGGTTGCTTTGTCCACTACAGAAGCTGAGTACATGGCTGCTACTCATGCTTGTAAGTAAGCCATTTGGCTTAGGAGATTGTGTTTTGATGTTGGTGTTGATGTAGAATAGATTACTATTTTGTGTGATAGTTAGAGCACTATTTTCCTTGCAAAAAATCCAACTTTCCATGCCAGAACGAAGCACATTGATGTGCAGTTTCACTTTGTGAGAGATATGGTGGAAGATGGAAAGGTAAATTTGGAGAAGGTAGATACCTTAAAGAATGTTGTAGATGCATTAGCAAAACTAGTGGGCACTGAGAAGTTCAGATGGTGTTCAGAGTCTATGGGCCTTTTGGCCTATAGTGGTTAAATTTCCTGTTATGTTCCTATTGCTCTTACAAGGTGTTCGACAAGTGGGAGAATGTTTGGAATAAGGTGTCTCAACCTTGGATAATTCCTATTCTTATTATTTTTTTTGTAAATTTATTTTTTGCAAATAATGAAATTAAGTGTGAGTGTACATGTCTAGTTGGCATGTTGATGTGTCACTCCACTTAATGTGTCAGCATCTTGTGCGTAAGCAGATCATGATTGAAACAATCATGACAGATTCCTATGATGCGTAAGAAGTATTTAAGGAATGTGCTATGATAGGTGTAAGAGAATCTTATGACTTGGGCCTATTTGGGCACCCAAGAAGAAGTGGTTGGTGTGTGTAAGAGAATATGCCAAAAATAGCTTGGTATGACAGATTCTCTTACACTTCTCTTGTGACCGTTATTTTTGACAGATTCTATGACAAGCTGTCATAGTCTATTCTAGGGATGGATGCCTATTCTTGGGATTTCATGTCATAGCTATGTACATGTGGCTTTGTGCATGGGTCTTGGTGGTTGGATGCCAAACTCCTTTTTTGGGTATTTGTTGGGTCTTGAGGAGTCTATATATATGACGCTACTTCTATAGGAGAGATATAAGTTTTACTAGTCTCTCATCTCCTGAAAGAACTTGCATTGCAAGTGTGTTGTAGTCTTTGTGTTGAAGATAATACATTGTGCAGTTTTTGGAGGGGTGGGGTTATTTTACCGAAATGTTTGTCCCCACTGGCATATCTTTGTGTTTATGTGTTTTAATCTTCTCTATCTATTTTCTGTATGCATGGTATATGGCTGCAATATCTTTGTTAAAGTAGTTAACGAATCTAAAATTGTAAGGATTTAAAAAGAATTTGCACAATACTTTCCTTTAGAGATTAGTGTAGGAAGTTGTTTCTACACCTGAGTTTCCTTACAACAACAATATCATAATTGGACATTTTGTGGAAAATATCACCTACTTATCAATTGGTGAGCTCAAGAATCTTTCTAATGAATGGTTCATAACATACAATACTTGGTAATGATTTTTTTGAATGGATTTACAAGAAAAGTGGGCTTAACCATGGAAGAAAGTTTTTGGTTAAGCATGCTTGAGCTAGAATAGGATTGGGATGGGTGATCACTCGAGATTTCCCAACACTTCACCTTTGTGAGTGTTGGGAGTTCCCTTTGATCTTCAATTTGTAGATTTATACTTTGATGGATAACTTTAATATTACGTTGACTCTATCACCACTCCAAAGTCTACAAGGAAGAGGGCCAATTAACAAGGATAAAAAATGAGATACTCCTATACTTTGAGCATTAATGCTTAGGTGGGTGTACCCTTGATTCACTTCTTGAAAGGAATCACTAAATGTTATACCAATATACTCTTTACTGACTGACTGAAAGATATTATCATTTAAATGTGCGTGTGATTGATGATGATGGACTGCCTCCAGAGAAGAGATCAGTGCCTTAACTAGGGCATAGAGTCACCTAATAGTATACCTCAACCAAAGACCTTATCTCAAACATAATTGAATTCAAGATAAGTGCTTTGCCTATTATCCCTCTCACTCACATATCAAGACATCAAATTCTTATCAAGCCATGAACTCACTGAGACTACCTAAAATACTTTAATCCTAACTTTGTTAGGAACTCAAAGATAATCACAAAATACTCTTTCTTTACCATATACTAACCCACTTTGTGAAGTTAACATATATGAGCTCAAGAAAAAAACAAAAAGACATACACCACTATGAGATTGGAATTCAACTATATTCTCATGAAGACTTGTAGAATCAATACACTATCCAACAACAAAATACCAAAGAAACAAACCCAAAATCTAGGCTCTCCTTACTTAGTATAATACCATCAACAACAACCAGGGACCAAAAGAAAGTTTTGGAACCCACAATAAGTTAGAAATCCTGCAATATATACCCTCTAGTCATCTTGGAATCCTCAAAGAGAATGCAACAAGCTATAGATGACTAGGGTTAGGGTTTCAACCACCAGACCCACTAGAAATGGTAAAAAATTAATTGTAGGGGATGAAAACTAGTCGGCCAGGAGAAAATAGATCCTGAAGTGATTCCAATCATGATAAATTCTCTCAGAAGGTATTGAGAACCACAAAAATGCCCAAAATGTCAACCTGCAACATGCCTCGAGTACAAAACCACATAGTACAAACCCCTGCATATGAACATGGCATACCCTGGACCACACTACAATGGCAAATAGATCATCTCCTACCAGCTCCAGTCACTTTTGCATTGAATTCTAGTCCTTTTGGTCATAGGAAAACCTTAGAAAATTTGAATTTGAAAACAAACGGTTAGTTTCAGGTGACAGGAGCAAATTGGCGGTCCACATTTCAATTTGAATCAACTTTAAGTCCTGACTGTTTGATCCTTTTATTTTGTAGGCTCCTATGACTTTAAATCACTCAATCACCTCAGGTTTACCTCTAGAGAACATGCTACAAGGCATTTCCTTATTCACAGAATGAAATCTTAACTCACCGCACAACCCTGTGACCTAGCGAACAAAAGAAAATATTTGACCTCGGTCCCTTTTTAGTGAACTAGCGACTAAAGGATACCTCCAAGTCATAGAATACTTTATGCCTTGGCCAGATTATTTAGTTATTACATGAACACTTGTTCCCTAAGTCACTAAAACTTTTGGAACATTACCACCTTACTCAGCGAATGAGCGAACAAAGGAAACCTAACTTATCTTAGCAACATCTGGTGAACAAGCGACTGAAGGGAAATCAACCATTCATAGAAAAATTTATGCTACCATTAGATATTTTAGCGATTGTGCAAACACTTATTCGCTGAACCGCTAGCTTTTTTAGAACACTACTATTTTACTACGCAAATGAGCGAACCCTTATAATATATTGGAATCACCAAAAGACTAAAGAAACTTAACTGGGCCCGCACCAGGAAGATCAACAGTTGTCTCATCTTCGCATAGCCCTCTGAGATTCCTATTATACACTAAATTTCCATCCTTAGTTCAAGCTCTCATAGTCTTGATAACTTAGTATAACAAGGGAATCATCTCAAGGTTGTGGGACCTTTTGCTAATCGAGATGAGACCTCCAGGTTCTACGCTGGTACCTCTTGGATAGTCACCCAGATTTTCTCTTAACAGGAAAGTAAACTTTGAGGGGAAAGGGATAGAAGGAGTACACTGAAAGAAAATCTATCCTACCAGGTGATGCACTGAAACTAGGGTTTGGATCTTAGTATAGAGGGATGAAATCAATGACAGAAATAGGTCTAGGAGACTACAACTTACTGAATAGGCTTGCATAAGTGTTTCATGGAAGGGTCTACAAACAAAAGAGGTTGCTCAGGGAAAGAGAAAGATTCTTTCACAATAGCAAGTCTCTTAGGATTTAAAAATCAATCCATGACCTGCAAACAGACATTCACTCCTATAGCTCGATGCAGGATTGAGACAAGACTGTTAGGGGCTGAAATATACCCACAAAACATCTAAATCAGATCAAAACAAAATAACACACATAGCTACAAAAAGTAAGAGGAACCAGGGGACCTAAAAAACATCACTGAAAGCATTCATAAACTTTGATTCAATAAGAGCTAATCTAGACAAGAAAGCATGAGGACAGCAAGAATGTCACAGAATACTTTGCATTGTCTGAACAACCAATGAAAATTACAATTGTAGAAAGCTAAAGGGCAGGAAAATTGCCACAAATTGCTTTGCTGAGAAAGAAAATTTCCTTTTACAATTGCCAATTCTGAGCACTATAGGCTCCAAAAAAGAATATATATAGTCCCTGCATGTAGGCAGGAACAAAACTTTTAGGGCTACATAGATTTTACAATATAATAATCAACCCTAGGCCAGTTGCTTCTAATCATAAATGAACCCTTGAGAATATCTCAATAGATCAGATATTTCTCCCTTGCATGCCCATGCTTGTATTATCATGCCTGCCGATGAAAACCTCATCCATCTACTTCACTGCAAGCCTATACTGCCATGAATGTGAAAAATCTGATCCCATACTAGAAAGGACTCAAAACAAGCCTTAAAAACTCTCCACATTCCTCTAACTACAACCGCCCTGGTGACATAAATTTTTTGAACTACCCGTGCTCGCAACATTCACCTTGGAAGAAAGTCTGCCAAAACAGGCTACATCTATTTGACAAAGCAATGGTCGCATGATCGCATGAGTCGAAAGGCCTTCATGAGATCATGTGACAAGTTTGAAAACTATCGCTCTTCACCACAAAATGACACCTCGGGCCCCCAAAAATCTACCACCTACTGAGCCTTTGCCACATGGTCCAACTAGAACTGACCACATGCCTTGAAAAGTCAGCAGTCGCATGATCGCATGAACTAAAAGAGCCTCATGCGATCATGTGACAACCTTGAGAAACTACCTCCGCCTGCATGAAACCCATTGCAATCGCTAACGGCTTGTCGCATGGTCGCATGGGCTCGGAAGAGCCCATGCGATCATGTGACCAACCGTAAGATGTCCCTCGATGACCGCTGGTGGCACCACTAAAACTATTGGCACTGACTACTAGAATAACCCTGGGTTCACCTTTCCTTAGTCGCTGAATCACTTGATACTTTAACTAACCCTAGCTCCATCTGGTGATTATGGGACTGAAGCCACAAAACTAGGTCCACCTTGCCACCGCTTTGAAAATTTTAGGCCCATGACACACTGCAAACTAACCTCAGCCTCACCCTGGGTCACCCTCTCCTCCAGTCACCAAGTCGCATTATTTTTTTTAACCTCTGGTGTTATTTAGCGACTACAAGAAATTTTCCAACCACACAACCATGCTCTTGCCTTTTTAAACCCCAGGCCTAGAAATACCACGTGGGATGCCCTCATTCATCCTAGCCACTACCCCTACAAACACCTCAGCACCCCTGGCATAGGACCCACCGCAACCGCAAGATTCCCATCTAACAGTTGTCACATGATTACATGGGATCAGAAGATCCCATGAGATCATACGACCACTATCAGATGGGAATCTTGCAGTTGCGGTGGGTCCTATGCCAGGGGTGCTGAGGTGTTTGCAGGGGTAGTGGCTAGGATCTCCTCACTCTTGCACCAATGCTTAGAAACCTTAGGCCCCACCTCCAACTGTGCAACCATGAACCACCGCTACAGAAGCCACTAACAGTTTGTCGCATGGTCGCATGGGCTCAGAAGAGCCCATGCGATTATGCGACAAACTGCATGGCGTTAGTCACCGACCGTTGGATGAACCCTGCAGACCACCCATCGCATGGTCACATGTGGTCAAGGGGCCACATGTGATCATGCGACCAACTGCATGATGCTTCCCCTGCAACCACAAGTGGTTAGTTGATGAGCATTGGCCACTTATCCTGACTGCCGATCCTTGACACCGCATCAATGATTGTCACGTGATCTCATGGGATCAGAAGATCCCATGTGATCATGTGATAGCTATTGGATCAAGACTATATCGAAATGGCCTTATGCACTGGGACCCACCTATCGGAGTTGCACACTTAGGGAAAAATGTAGATGCCAGAGAAGTGTAAAGTACAGAAGGGGTCAAAAAAATAGAAGGTTTTCGAGTGAAGGTCAAAAACACACTGAATTTTCAGAGCTGAGAGGTTGAAAACACACCCAGCCTACAGAGATAAGGTCGAAAACACACTATGTTTTCAGGCCAAAAGGTAGAAAACACACTGGACTTTCGACACTTGAGCATTTCACTTGGAAAATAGGACTGTGGCTGAAAATGAAAGATAGGGAATTTTTGGGGCAACATTTTGGTGACCTCTGCAAGATGTCAGCCTGCTAGACATAGACTAGTTGCCTTGACATAATCTATTGGGCATGGGGTCACTTCTTTTGAGCACCAAAACTTTCAGAGACAAAAACTAAATCGGGAAGACAAACCTGTGCAAGCGCACTTCTTGGAAAATAGGAAAACTAAGCTAGAAAGCTAGGACAAAGCAAGAAAACTAACCTACCCTAGACTAACCAGTGTAGAGACTTCGTCAAACAAAGCCATTTACTGGCATGTTGAAATAGCTACCCTTCCTTATCAAGATATTTTGCACTGAACACATGAAGATAGCTACAAGGATATGAGGCATATGAAAATTTGGCAAATGAGGATATGCTACCTCTGGAAAAACAAGATCAATTTCACTCACCTCAAATGGATCATATGGAGGTGTCTTAGTGAACTCCTTCTGAGCCAAGGATCTGATGGGGTAGCCTTTTGAAAGTCTGAAGGTAGGACCTTCATTGTTGGTTTCTTCTTTATCTTTGTGGTTTCCTTCCATCATGGATAGCCAGGTCAACTCCTCATCCACAGCTAGGGGACTGTCATTCTCTTCCTTTAAACCAGCCAAGAGCTCATCAAAGCTATCAATGTCTTGAAGATTTGGAACTGATTCCAAATCTTGCTCATGTAGTAGCTCCTTGTGAAAAGGGCAATCCAAGACCAGGCCCTCTTCAATAGGCATATGACGTTGAACCTCCACTCCAAAGAATAGGGGTTCAACATCCAATTTGTCACAAAAAACCTCTATGATATTGGAAAAATCATACTCTTCTTCAAGGCTTTTGTTTGTGTCCTTTTCTTGGAAAGACTCTCTCATGGCTTCATCATTCTGCTCCATAAAACAAGGCAGCTCATCAAACAAGGACAAGGCATCCTCCTCTATATCAACCTTCTGTTGATGGTGAACCTACTATTCTAATTGACCTTCAGCCATAGGCAATGGCATGGTCTCTTTTGCATCATAAAAAAAAAGAGGGAGTTCATCATACAAATTAGCCAAGAGCCCAGGCTGAGCATCAATGTCCACCTCCACACCTTGCTGCTCCATTTCACCACAATCACCACTCTACATTGATACCTCAGATGCCCTCTCCTCCTCATCACATGAAAGCTCATTTACCACAGGCCTTTTCTCAGACACCAGACTAGTGTCCTTGAAAAGACTTGGCATCTGACAGCCAGGAGGAAGAGTCCATTGGGGGATCCATATTACTTCATCATCCTGAGAAACTAGAGGGGCCTCTTGGGATGAAATTTCTTCTTGAAAAAGCTGCTCTTGCAAAGTGGTAGGCTGAATCTCAAGCACAAGCTCTTGAACATAATTTTTTGCCTTAAAACTTGGGATGTGAAACTAAGGGGGAGAGGGGGGAGATAAAGAAGGCATAGCTGCTTTAAAGCTTGGAAATGAATGCTTAGCAGGCTCCTCATGTGTAGGCTCTTAAGGCAAATGGGCCCTCCAGCTTGGAATCTTAGGCCTAGTAGCCCCTTGTTGAGAAATCAGTGATCTCAACCTTTCTATCTCAATTTTAGCTCAGTGTCTGATCTCTTCTTGAAATTCTCTTGCCTGTTGCCCATCCACAAGAGTCTCTGCCACTTGGTAAGGAATGAACCCTTGCTCATAATTTTGAGCCTCCTACTCTCTCTACTCCCTGAGCTCAGCTGCTTGTTTGACTAAATCAAGCAATAGACTCTTTTCTTCCTGCATCTCCTTGAAGTCTGAGCTTAGAGTCTACATCTGCTACTGAATAGGCTGAGAAGGGGAGGGTGGGTGGTAAGCATGATGGGGAAGCTAGCCTTGCATCTGCTGTTGTGCCTTTTGTGCCCATGATCCATCTTTCTTGAGAGCTTTCTCATAACTTTGCACAAGGGAAAACTCATTTGGGGCATATTGGATATATTGATACCCTTGAGAAGTATAATAGCTTGGGGTAAAAGGAGGCTTTGGGTGGCTTTGGTAAGGTTGAAAACTAGCCGGTTCAACATTATTCTCATAATAGGGTGGTGAGTAACCTGACTGTCCATAGTAACTTGATATGTCTACTCATGCAATTAGCTGGAATCTGAATATGAAAGATTTAAAACATACCAGCACTTGACCTTTGAAGCCAGTAGACTTTTTGGAGTCGCTAGATATGTAGCAAAATGACCTGTTCTAGGCCTGTAGCATGCTACCAGCATATCAGAGATAGCATACTTTGAACATGAATCTCAACTTCGGTCCCACCGGGCATGCCAGAAATGTTATAAATTGAATTTTCACCCTTAGTTCAAGCTCTCGTAGTCTTGATAACTCAGTATAAAAAGGGAATCATCTCAAGGTTGTGGGACCTTTTGCTAACCGAGATGAGACCTCCAAGTTCTAGGCTGGTTCCTCTTGGATAGTCACCCAAATTTTCTCTTAATAGGAAAGTAAACTTTGAGGAGAAAGGGATAGAAGGAGTACATGAAAGGAAATGACTGAAAGCAAATCTATCCTACCAGGTGACGCACTGAAACTAGGGTTTGGATCTCAGTATAGAGGGATGAAATCAGTGATAGAAACAAGTCTAGGAGATTACAACTTATTGAATGGGGTTGCATAAGTGTTTCATGGAAGGGTCTATAAACAAAAGAGGTTGGTCAAGGAAAGAGAAAGATTCTTTCACAACAGTAAGGCTCTCAAGATTTAGACATCAATCCATGACCTGCAAACAGACATTCACTCCTATAGCTCGGTGCAGGATTGAGACAACATTGTTAGGGGCTGAAATATACCCACAAAACACCTAAATCAAATCAAAACAATATAAAACACATAGCTACAGAAAGTAAGAGGAACCAGGGGACCTAGAAAACATCACTGAAAGCATTCATAAACTTTGATTCAATAAGAGATAATCTAGACAAGAAAGCATGAGGATAGCAAGAATGTCATAGAATACTTTGCATTGTCTAAACAACCAATGAAAATTACAATTGCAGAAAGCCAAAGGGCAGGAAAATTGCCACAAATTGCTTTGCTGAGAAAGAAAATTTTCTTTTACAATTGCTAATTCTGAGCACTATAGGCTCCAAAAAAGAATATATACACTCCTTGCACGTAGGCAGGAACAAAACTTTTAGGGCTACATAGATTTTACAATATAATAATCAACCCTAGGCTAGTTGCTTTTGATCATAAATGAACCCCTGAGAATATCTCAACAGATTAGATATTTGTCCCTTGCATGCCCATGCTTGTATTGATCATGCCTGTTGAGAAAAACCTCATCCATCTACTTCACTACAAGCCCATACTGCCATGAATGTGCAAAATCTGATCCCATACTGGAAAGGACTCAAAACAAGCCTTAAAAACTCTGCACATTCCTCTAATTGCAACCGCCCTGGCAACATAAATTTTTTGAACTACCCGTGCTCGCAACATTCAACTTAGAAGAAAGTCCACCAAAACAATCTACATCTATTTGACAAAGCAATGGTCGGATGATCGCATGAGCGGAAAGGCCTTCATGCGATCATGTGACAAGTTTGAAAAATGTCACTCTTCACTACAAAATGACACCTCGGGCCCCAAAAAATTTGCCACCTATCGAGCCTTTGCCACGTGGTCCTACTAGAATTGACCACATGCCTTGAAAAGTCAGCGGTCACATGATTGCATGAGCTAAAAGAGCCTCATGCGATCATGCGACAACCTTGAGAAATTGCCTCCACCCGCATGAAACCCATTGCAACTGCTAGCAGCTTGTCGCATGGTTGCATGGACTCAGAAGAGCCCATGCGATCATGCAACCAACCGTAAGATGTCCCCCGATGACTGCTGGTGGCACCACCGAAACTATTGGCGCTGACTGCCAGAATAACCCTGGGTTCATCTTTCCTTAGTTGCTGAATCGCTTGATACTTTAACTAACCCCGGCTCCACCTAGTGATTACACGATTGAAGCCAAAAAATTGGGTCCACCTTGCCACCGCTTTGAAAATTTCAGGCCCAAGACGCATTGCAAACTAACCCCGGCTTCACCCCGGGTCACCCTCTCCTCCAGTCGCCAAGTCGTGTTATTTTTCTTAACCTCGGGCATTATTTAGTGACTACGAGAAATTTGCCAACTACACAACTGCACTCTTTTCTTTTTAAACCTTGGGCCTAGAACTACCATGTGGCATGCCCTCATTCATCATGGCCACTACCCCAGCAAACACCTTGGCACCCCTAGCACAGGACCCACCGCAACTACAAGATTCCCATCTAACAGTTGTTGCATGATCACATGGGATCGGAAGATCTCATGAGATCATACGACCACCGTCAGATCTCCTCGGTCTTGCACCAATGCTTAGAAACCTCAGGCCCCACCTCCAACTACGCAACTGCAAACCACTGCTACAAAAATCACTAACGGTTTGTCGCATGGGCTCAAAAGAGCCCATTTGATTATGCGGCAAATCGCATGGCATTAGTCACCGACCATTGGATGAACCCTGCAGACCACCTGTCGCATGGTCACATGTGGTCAAGGGGCCACATATGATCATGTGATGAATCGCATGATGCTTCTCCCACAACCATAGGTAGTTAGCTGATGACCGTTGGCCACTTATCTTGACTGCCAATCCCTGACACCGCATCAAGGGTTGTCACGTGATCTCATGGGATCGAAAGATCCCATGCAATCATGCGACAGCTATTGGATCAGGACTATATCGGAATGGCGTTATGCACTGGGACCCACCCATCGAAGTTGTGCACTTAGGGAAAAATGCAGATGCTAGAGAAGTGTAAAGTGTGGAAGGGGTCAATAACACAGAAGGTTTTTGAGCGAAGGTCAAAAACACACCAAATTTTCAGAGTTGAGAGTTCAAAAACACATCGAGCCTGTAGAGATAAGGTTGAAAACACACTGTGTTTTCAAGCCAAAAGGTAGAAAACACACTGGACTTTCGACACTTGAGCATTTCACTTGGAAAATAGGACTGTGGCCGAAAATGAAAGACAGGGAATTTTTGGGGCAACAATTCCATTAGATCATAAGACAACCATTGATCGAAGAATCTTTCCTTGTCCTGACAACCCTCTAACAGGATATGCAATCAACAGACATCACAAGATCTGAAACCTCTGACAAAACCCATAAGAACATACACCCATCGTCAATTGACTAACAGTGTCAAGACCCTTTGACACATCCAAAAATGAGGTCCCACTGACGACTGCCAACGTGTTAATACATGGACCAATAAAATATCACCAACTGTGCATACATGTCACCTTGGACCCACTAATCCTTTATAAGAATCAATGGCTATCGCAATACCACTACATTAAAGGTCGAGCATGTCATCCTGGTAGAATAACAATAGCCATAAGATCAAACTAAACTTTAACCTACCTAGACGCTAAGAAAATTGGTCCCACTGACAGGATTCCACTTCATACTCTCATTGACCAATCAGATACCGCCAAATCAACACACTTGGCATGTGGACCTACTTGAAAAGAAAGGCTATGTCATACAATAAAACAAACGGCCGACATAAAAGTGCATAGCTTTGACACATCTCTTGAGAAAATATGACCACTGTTAGATCGAGATGTGTCAAAAAACCTAGGCCCAGAGACCACGTGAACACATGACTAAAGAGAAGGAAGCTACGATGCCAAGTCACAAATAGTCAAGAGATAACCACCTAAAAATAAGACAATACATGAATGCAGTGTTTGTCCAATCACCAGAAGAAAAGGTAAACTGCCAGGAAACTTGGAGAACTAATGACAAGCAAGTAATCACTAGTTCGCTGAACAAAAAGACAAACCATCTGAGGATTAAATGAATACATGACCAATGTGAAAAAGAAATGCCCACATGCATTTAACAAGACTTAAGTGGCCCAAAAAGGTAATGAAGAAATAGAATAGGGCCAAGGCATTTCTCACCAACGACTTGTTTTTCAAAAAATTGAACTAAGGGTTTCAAAGCCATGGAGATAAAAATGACTGCAGGGACCAAAGGAAAAGTTCTATAGCCATGAAATTTGTAGGTAAAGACCAGATAAAAGATAGAAAACCATGAAAAATATTTCAAGTGCTAATAGTGGATCTGTCTGGGGATGTGTGGCTCTTGTAGGCATAGTAAGAATCTAGAATCACTGGTTATAGCAGACCACCTACTGGACAAAATTTTGAACAACTAAGAGCCACAGGGAAAAACCCTAGGAACCAAAACAAAATAGAACAAGGACAAGTATCTTATTTATAGAATTTATAGTTTATACAGACCTAACTACTATTCATGGAAAATAAAATAACCTCAACTGAAGTATTTCTTCAAGAATTGTCCATGAACTAGCAATTCTTGAACATCACCATTTAACTCTTTCACAATATATGAATCTTGGCCCCATTTCTCATGAATTAGATATGGCCCTAACCAGATGGGATCAAACTTACCATGTTTTCCCTTATCCTCCAATCTAGCATTCCAAATTAATACCAAATCACCAGGTTCAAACTTTCGGTCAATAGTCTTTTTGTCATACAAATTCTTAACCTGCAACTGCAATTTGGCATTTCTTGCAACTGACTCTCTTCTAGTCTCATCCAACCTAATGAGGTCCCCAATTCTCAACTGCATCTCATCATCTATGTCATCATCATATAACTGAACAAATTTATAGATTTCCAACAAATTATTATGAGGCATTCTTGCATGTATTCCATATACTAGGTCAAATGGTGCACAACCAATTGCCCTCTTTATAGTTACCCTATCAGCCCATAGAGCTAATGGTAGTTTTGAATTCCATGCTCTATAATTCTTTTCAAGAATCCTCCTTAGAATTTTAATCAAACTCTTATTAGTAGATTCTACTTGTCCATTTCCTTATGGATGATAAGGTGAGGAATTAGAAACCTGAATTCCTAAACCTTTGCAGAATTCCTTGTATTCAGCAGACTTGAAGCACATGGCATTATGACTTACTATTCTTTTAGGGAAACCAAACCTTGTAACAATGTTATTTAATAGAAAATCAATTACCACCTTACTAGTTTCATTTCGTGTAAGTATAACCTCTACCCACTTTGTAAAGTAGTCAGTGGCAACTAAGATCCATGAGTGTCCTCCACTTGACTTGTTTGGTATCTCCCCTATGAAATCAATTCCCCATTGTTGGAAAGGAGCCTGAACTTCTACTAGTCTTAATGGCACATTACCTAAAAATTTTAGCTTACCAGAGAACCTTTGACAAGCATCACACCTGCTTACCAACTATTTTGCATCCTTGAAGATTGTGGGCCATCAAAATCCTACTCTCAAGATCTTATGAGTAGTTTTTTTACCCATACAATGTCCACCACAAACCCCCTCATGCATTTCCTTTAACTTGTTAGCCTGATCCTCATCAACACATTTCAAAAGTATGCAATCTAAATTCTTTCTATACAATTTACACTTCACAATTACATACTTGATGGCCTATAATTTCAATGTCCTCTTCTGATTATCATTCATTCCTGCTAGACAACTCATATTTCTCAAGTAATAGATAATATCTTGATACTAGGTACAATCATCCATATCACATGTATAATCAACTTTAGAATGATTTACCTGATTTGCATCAAGATTGGATTGAGCCATTAGTTTTGTCAATCCTTGTCCTCTAACCAACTTGGTAATCTGGATGTCAACATTGAATTCTTGGATCCTATTGATCCATCTGCATCTTCTTCTAGACACCTCTTGCTATGAGAAAATATCCTTCATAGTTGCACTTGGCACAAAGGCAATCACAACTGCCCCCATCAAGTAACACCTAAAAGCCTTGACTACCTTGACAAATGCATATGCTTGTTTTTCATTTATGTCATACTTCAATTCAGTAGCCTGCAAAGATTTACTAAAAAATGTAATAGGTTGCTCAAAACCATCCTTATTCTTTTATAAAAAAACTACAGCAATAGTGTGAAAAGATGCAAAGGAAAAGATGTTCATTGGGACTTTATAATCAGGTGCCTTAAGTACTAGTGCATCTTTGATAGCCTTCTTGATATTTTTGAAAGCCTCATCAGGCTCACCCTCCCAATTGATTGCAGATCCCTTCTTCAACATCTTAGAAAGAGGTCTAGTAACCTCTGCAAAATTTGTTACAAATCTCCTTAAGAAATTGACCTGACCAAAGAAGGACTAAATCCCTTTAATATTCTTTGGCCTTTAAATCTTATCAATAGCTACTACCCTCTCAGGGTCAATTCTCACCCCTTGCTTGCCAACCAAGTGGCCCAGCATCTTACATTCGATGACACCAAAAGCACATTTCCTTGGGTTTAATGAAATTCCATATTCCAAAGCCCTCATGAATATTTTCTCTAAATGAGTACAATGGTCTTCTTCCTTCTTGGAATAGGCAGTTGAATCATCTTGATATACAACAAGGAAATCATTTATAAAATCTAAAAAGGCAACATCCATTGCCCTCTAAAAAGTAGCACTAGCATTTGTGAGACCAAAAGGCATTCTTACATAAACATATGTCCCCCAAGGTGTAGTGAAAGTTGTCTTGAATTGTTCTGATTCTTTCACAATGACTTGATTGTAACCAAAGAAACCATCCATCATAGACATCAATTCTGATCTGGTTACTCTCTGCAACATAGCTTCCATATTGGGCAAACAATAGTTATCCTTTAATGAGCTGATGTTCAAATTCCTGAAGTCCACACAAAGCCTGATGTCACCATTCTTCTTTCTCATAGGAACAAGATTTGACACCCAAGAAGAGTGCCTTATAGGCTTGATAATTCCAACATCTCTCAGCTTCATTAACTCTTCTTGCATCTTGGGTGCCAAAGTGGGATTAATAGGCCTTTATTTTTGCCAGAAAGGTTTAACATCTTCTTTCAATGGAATAATATGTTGAAACAAGTCTTCTCTATAAACCTTCAGGTCATCATATGACCATGAAAAAAAATGCCTAAATTTTCTTAGCAATTCAATCAAAGATTTCTTTACCTTTTGAGATATATCTCTATCAATGTATACTTTCTTAGGTGCCTCATGTGTTCCAAGATTTATCTCCTCAAGATCAGCATGATCTTCACTTTTGATATTCTTTTGAACTCTATCCTAGTTATCAAAGATAGTCTCCAAAAAACAAGCCCCTTGGGCACCTTGTTAGTTCTAAGTTGAATGACCTCATTGCCAAAGACAACCTCCTTTCCTTCCACTAACTCAACCAAAGCTAAGAAATCAAATTCCTGACCATGATACTCATCTTCGCAACTCATAAACTTCAAGATATTATTATCATCATCAAAAACTTGCCAATTTTCAATATTGTCTGGTATACTAGGTCTAGCTTGAATTTCAACTTTAGAGATACCAGAAAAATTAATATCAGTGGGATTGATTACAATATTGGCTAACAAATCAACCATCTTATTATTACTCCTATCCTTCCATTCAATATTGAAGGCATCAAAATGTTCAATCAAATCCCAAACTGCATTCCTATATTGTTTTAACCTCTTATTCTTGGAAGTATATAATGACCTAACTTGGGACACCACCAACTTAGAATCACCAACAACACTTAAGTATTTAATACCATGTTTTTGTGCCAACCTCAGTCCTAACAACAATGTCTCGTATTCTACTATATTGTTGGTACAAAAGAAATTCAATGTGAAAGAGAATTTTTAGGTGTTTCCATTAGGAGAAATAAGTAAGATACCTGCTCCTGCTCCATCCTTGCAATTTTCACCATCAAAGTACATTACCCACAAATCACCCTTCATAGAATTAACACTTACCTCAACAGAGATAGGTGAAAAAATAGGTTGCTTCTCAAATACAAGTATCTCTTCCCTAAAAGCATTAATATCAGTATCCACAAAACATGTAGTTTCATTATCAATATTCCTTTCAATCATGTGGCTTACTCTTGGCTCTTGATCAATCTTGACAAACTGATCATCAATCTTGAAAGTGGCATAGGATAGATCACACTGTAAACTTCCACCCATGGCAGCACTCCACCTTCTAGATAGCAGCATCCCATAATGAGGCAGGATGTCCACCACCAAAACACTCATTGTTAACTCTTTCTCTGGATATGTTGCCAGCCTATATGACATTGTATTGATAGTCCCAATGACCGGTACCTCCCTCTGATCCATTGCACAACATCTACCTTGAACTATATCAACTTTAAGGCCCAACTTCTCCATGATTTTGAAAGGCATAACAGTATTAGAGGCACCACTATCAATCATGCAATTCCTTAGTTTCATTCCATTCACAAGAACACTTAAAAAGAATGGATCAATGTTTTCAAGGCTGGCATTGATAGAACTGTCCAAATATATAGGAGGAATCTGAGATATAATTCCCTGAGCAGCAACACCTTTCAAATCTTTGGATTGAGGCTCATTGCATGCAACATCATTGTTATGAACATTATCTACCCATGCAATAGCTCTATCTTTGTGTTCAGGGATCCTCAACAATTCTGACAATGGAACCTTAACTATAATTTGGGACAATACAGATAACATATCAACAAGAGTAGTGGGAGGAATCTCCATCTACAATGCCTTATTATCCTTTTGCTTTTCTGATACATTAGGTGTATTGGCCACCCTCATTTTTTCAATCTTAGCCATTGTGTTAACTAGCTTCTCATTCTCACTAGAAAATCTTTCAACTCCAACTCCCTTAGGCTCACAATTCTTACCTTTTACATTCTTGAATTTCACCATGTGATCAGCTTTTGATTTGTTCTCATTAGGTTCTCTAGAGTTGGTACTCTTTATAAACATTCGTGCAGCTTTCTCATTTGTATTCCTTGCCACCATGCCTCTATTTTTCACTTGGGCACTCATTTCTATAGTAATCCTATCCATCTCTTCTCTAGAAGGTCTTCTTAAATTTATTGGCTCAAAAGAAGAGTTCATGTTACATTTCTTCTTATCAATGTCTTCACTATTAGAAAAAACCTCTTGATGAAAAAGGGCCTGAGTGTGTCTCTTCACATTTAAATTTTGCTTCTTCATCAAAATTAGAATCATCTTCATATCCTAGATATGAAGTAGCCATGTTGCATCCAACATCATCTTGATCTTCTTGATCTATCTCCTCACTACCACAATCCTGATTTGCAGCCATAGAGTGTGCAACCACACAATGCTCTATAGAATGAGGGGACTGGCATGCAACACACCAAGGTATGTCCTCCATGACATTTATTGAAGATTTTTGTAGAGGGTCAGGGACACCTCTGTCATTGTTTCCTCTTGCAGAAGGGACAATAGGCTTGCCATCCTTCTAGTGGGTGTTGTAGGGGTAGTTCTGCAATCTATTCTGCTTATTGAAATTATTGTTGAACTGAGGCCTCTCATTGGTAGGAGCATTGATATTCCTATATGCAGGTGCCTTCAAATTCTTCAATGCATTGAGCACCTTATCCAATTTATCTTCTTCCTAGCTCCTAGCTCCAACATTCCTATCATTATCCTTTTTGTATTTCTTGTCCCCAAACAACTTAGGGTCATCTCTTTTCCCACCCAACTTCCTTGATATTTTCATATTGTTCTCAATATTGACAGAAATCCTAAAAGCATCTCTAAGATTTCTTGGTTCTTTGTCCCTAAACAAGTATCCCATCTTTCCATCAAATGCATTGAAGTATGTGGTTAAACAAACATTGTCATCTAACCACATAACTTGGAACAACTTATGCATACCCTTCTGAAATCTCATGTTGAATTTAGCTGCAGATTCATTCTAATTTTTCCTTATGGTATTAAATTCATTCAACATGAAACTAGCATTAGGCCTATCACCATATTGCTCTTTAAAACATCTCTCAAAGGAATCCCAAGCATCAATACACTTATCAGGAAGTCTCTTAAACCAATCTCTAGCATCCCCCATTAGAGATTGAACAAATAATTTCATGACTACATCCTCATGCTCTACCTCATAATCATTAAGAATATCAATGAATAACCTAAGATGGTCCTCACAACTAATAGCATTATTACTAGCAAACTTAGGTACCTTATCTCTTATATCATTTGGAAAAGCATTCAGGTAACTAGAAATTCCATTAAAACTAATTTTCCTATAGCCTTCTAATTGTATAGGTCTTCTTTGAAAACTTGAAATACCGTTAACCCTAGGATCAACATTTGCATTTACATTTCCATCTACTTGTGCATTTGACTGCTGTCTAGGATCAGCACCTATCCTAGTAGATGAAGATGGAATTGAACTAGTAGCATTACTAAGTGGAATAGTAGTAGTCATAGATGGCATACCTAGTTTAGTAGTAGATGGGCCAAGAGCATTAGCTGATGAAGCCTTCAAGAACTAGATCTTTCTTCTCTTTTATGCAATGGAAGCTTCAATTTTAGCCTTTTCTAATTCTCTTGCAAGGTTCTCATCTTCTTTTCTTCTTCTTTCTATCTCTGTTTCCTTATTTGAGTTGGGTGGTGGGACCCTTGGTATTGTCAATGATCTTCTTGTTTGATGTCCCACCAACTTTTGCTTTCCTTTCTCACCAGTGGAAACGATAGGCCTAGTGATCTCATGCCCATCTTTATCTTTAAGGAGGGAAGCATAACTTTGAACCTGTCTAACCATAGGGCCCTCCTGATCAGATTCTTGATCTTGTAGTAAGCGCTCCTACTCACTCCTCAAAGCTTCAAGATCACCAAAGACATCATGTTGCAAAGTCTTAGGAGCAGAAGAAAGCATCTTGTTTCTCTCCTTCATTTCATTAATCTTTCTAAGGAGAGACTGTCTTTCTATTAGAGCATTCACCTTTTCAACTTCTCTCTCCTCTTGTAACCTCTTATGTATGGCATCTTGTTCTTCCAACTGTAACCTTAGTGCATTTAAATCATCTGGGTCTACCATAATGTCATCAGAACCTGATGACACATCCATATCAGTAAGATTTTGATATGGGAAATGTACTTTCCTTGGTCTCATGGGTTCTCTTCTGAAATTATCTTCATCAGGATCTAAATCAATCTCCAAACCCATCTCTCTAGCTTGTTCATCCTGACCTACAGGCAATGGACCCTTGTCTTGAAATACAACCTCTAGGGTATCATAAAATCTATCTTCAGAGCGACCACCATCTGATCTAGAAAATCAGTCTTGTGAACCTTCCTCACTTGAGGAAACATGTGGTGCTCTACCTTTGGTATTTCTTTTTTCTCTTATGGGAGCACTAGTAGACTCACCATTCCTTCTAATCCAACTCCTCTTATCCTATCTAGGTAATTGTTCCAGAGTGACCTCCAGATTCTTTGTGACAAAGGACCTAGTATTCCTTCTCTTGTCCATGATTTACAATATGACACTAGTTCTTAACCTTTTGAGTCGCCACCCACAAAAGATGGGAAATCTTTAACCAAGTACAATAGGAAAACAAGAGTGCACTTTATAGCTTTATCTCTAGACTCTTCCCAATAGAGTCACCATTTTGTTGGGAGTTCCCTTTGATCTTCAACTTGAAGATTTATACTTTGATGGATAACTTTAATATTACTTTGAATCTATCACCACTCCAAAGTCTACAAGGAAGAGGGCCAATTAACAAGGATCAACAATGAGATCCTCTTACACTTTACGCCCTAATGCTTAGGTGGGTGTACCCTTGATTCACTTCTTGAAAGGAATCACTAAATGTTATACCAATATACTCTTTATTGACTAACTGAAAGATATTATCATTTAAATGTGTGTGTGATTGATGATGATGGATTTCCTCCAGAGAAGAGATCAATGCCTTAACTAGGGCATAGAGTCACCTAATAGTATACCACAACCAAAGACCTTAACTCAAACACAATTGAATTTAGGATAAGTGCTTTGCCTATTATCCCTCTCACTCACATATCAGGACATCAAATTCTTATCAAGCCATGAACTCACTGAGACTACCTAAAATACTTTAATCCTAACTTTGTTAGGAACTCAAAGATAATCCCAAAATACTCTTTATTTACCATATACTAACCCACTTTGTGAAGTTAACATATATGAGCTCAAGAACAAAACAAAAAGACATACACCACTATGAGATTGGAATTCAACTATATTCTCATTAAGACTTGCAGAATCAATACACTATCAAATAGCAAAATACCAAAGAAATAGACCCAAAATCCAGGCTCTCCTTACTCAGTATAATACCATCAACAACAACCAGGGACCAAAAGAAAGTTTTGGAACCTGCACTAAGTCAAAAATCCTGAAATATATACCCCCTAGTCATCTTGGAATCCTCAAAGAGAATGCAACAAGCTACAGATGACTAGGGTTAGGGTTTCAACCACTAGACCCACTAGAAATGGTCGAAAATTAATTGTAGGGGATGAAAACCAGTCGGCCAAGAGAAAATAGATCCCGAAGTGACTCCAATCATGATAAATTCTTTGAGAAGGTACTCATAACCACAAAAATGCCCAAAATGTCAACCTGCAACATGCCTCTAGCACAAAACCACATAGTACAAACCCCTCTAGATGAACATGGCACACCGTAGACCACACTACAATGGTAAACAGATCATCTCCTACTAGCTCCAGTCACTTCTACATTGAATTCTAGTCCTTTTCATCATAGGAAACCCTTAGAAAATTTGAATTTGAAAACAAACTGTCAGCTTCAGGAAGCAACAACAAATCAGGGGTCCACATTTGAATCTAAATCAACTTTAAGTCCTGACCGTCTGATCCTTTTATTTTGCGGGCTCCTATGACTTTAAGTCACTCAATCACCTTAGGTTTACCTCTAGTGAACATGCGACAAGGCATTTCCTTATTTGTAGAATGAAATCTTAACTCACTACACAACCCTGTGACCTAGTGAACAAAGGAAAATATTTGACCTCAGTCCCTTTTTAGTGAACTAGCGACTGAAGGATACCTCCAAGTCATAGAATACTTGATGCCTTTTCCAAATTATTTAGTTATTACATGAGCACTTGTTTGCTAAGTCGCTAAACATTTTGGAACATTACCACCTTACTCAGCAAATGAGTGAACAAAGGAAACCTGACTTATCTTAGCAACATCTGGCGAACAAGTGACTAAAGGGAAATCAACCATTCATAGAAAACTTTATGCTACCATTAGATATTTTAGCAATTGCGCGAATGCTTATTTACTGAACTACCAGCTTTTCTAGAACATTGCTATTTTACTATGTGAATGAGCGAACCCTTGTAATATATCAGAACTGCCAAAAGACTAAAGAAACTTAATTGGGCCTGCACTAGGAAGATCAATGGTTGTCTCATCTTAGCATAGCCCTCCGAGATTCCATCAGATCATAAGATAATCATCGATGAAAGAATCCTTCCTTGTCCTGACAACCCTCTAACAGGATACGAAATCAATGAACGTCACAAGATTTGAAACTTCTGACAAAACCCATAAGAACATACGCCCATTGTTGACCAACTGATAGTGTCATGACCCTTTGACACATCCAAAAATGAGGTCCCACTGATGACTGCCAATGTGTTAATACATGGACCAATAAAATATCACCAATTGTGCATATGTGTCACCTTGGACCCACTAATCCTTTATGAGAATCCTGGCAAAATAACGACAGCCATAAGATCAAACTAAACTTTAACCTTCTTGGATGCCAAGAAAACTGATCCCACTGACAAGATTCCACTTCATACTCTTGTTGACCAATCAAATACCACCAAATCAGCACACTTGGCATGTGGACTCGCTTGAAAAGAAAGGTTACGTCATACAATAAAATCAACAGCCAGCGTAAAAGTGCATAGCTCTGATACATCTCTTGAGAACATACGACCACCGTTAGATCGAGATGTGTCAGAAAACCTAGGCCCAGAGACCACGTGAACACATGACTAAAGAGAAGGAAGCCACCACACCAAGTCACAAATAGTCAAGAGATAACCACCTGAAAACAAGAGAATACATGAACGCAGTGTTCACCCAATCACCGGAAGAAAAGGTAAACTGCCAAGAAACTTGGATAACTAGCGACAAGCAAGTAATCGCCAGTTCGCCAAACAAAAAGACAAACCATCTGAGGATTAAATGAATACATGACCAATGGAGAAAAGAAATGCACACATGCATTTAACAAGACTTAAGTGGCCCAAAAAGGTAATGAAGAAATAGAATAGGGCCAAGGCATTTCTCACCAACAGCTAGTTTTTCAAAAATTTGAACTAAGGGTTTCAAAGCCATGGAGATAAAAATGACTGTAGGGATCAAAGGAAAAGTTCTATAGCCATGAAATTTGCAAGGAAAGACCAGATAAAAGATAGAAAACCATGGAAAATATTTCAAGTGCTAATAGTGAGCATATCCTAAATGTAATGAGTGCTAAGTGTTCTATTCATTGTCATGAGGCATGGGTTCTTGTGAACCACTACTCATTAAACATGGGTTAATGACTTTGACTAAAAAAACTACACACTTGAATCTTGATAGAAATATCATAATTTCCTACCATTACTAAAAATTTTTTTATGAATAGAGGTATTTAATGAGGAAAAACATGTGTACAAGGAAAATGGCTCTTTTCATGCTCTAGATATTTTCAACATTTTTTTATATGGAAAAATAACATCTCCTATCATATTAGCATTACATAATGCACAAAAGTGTGAAACTACTAATTTAAATAATATTTAAATATATACCAATTAATCAACCTAAAGCTGGTTATACTCGCTTCAGCTAGTAGTTAACTACAAAGGTTCTTAACATATTTCCATTGGAAATAATTCAAATTATTTCACTTATATAGGTTGGCCAAAAATAATAGAGGGTGATACCAACTAGAATCCACATGTTACATATATATTTTTTAGCCTTATCCAAATGCAATGGGACCAAAATTACCCAACTGATGAAATATGGATATTCTAATGACCTATTTTATTATGGAGGACTAGAGCAATTGGCAAGTTGAACTTCTAAACCATTCATCTTGGTGAATTAAGATATAAAATATGTGTAAGACTGAATATAGAAGTTTTAAGTACAATAAAGCATATTGTGCAAAGTACACACCCACATTTGTATTTGGAGAACAACATGGACCAATACAAGATCAATAGAATTATAGAGATTCTAGAGCAATAGTAGGATAACTCAAGATAAGTATGTTGACATCAATAAAAATTGGTATAGCATATGCAAAATATTCTCCTTCAAAAAATACTTAATGACAATTAATTCTAATACTTTATACTTTTGATGACCCATTTATTAGTGTTAAATTTGATATGCTAGATGAGGTTCCTGATGAATTCATCTCTATTAAGTCTTCCTCTATGATTTCTAAATTATCCTTGTGCCAAAAATTGATCAATATGATACATGTGAATGGTTAAAAACATGAAATTGAAAAACCTATAGTGGTTTTCCATCTTCACCAAGATGTTCATCAACCTATGAAAAAACCACTTGATTTTTGTTAAACATGGTAACAATCTTGTCATTACCCACACACATAATAAACCTATGATAGTGTTTACAGGACAAAAAAAAAGTCCTTTAGATTTTGCAAAATAATTTACCCAAGAAAATTACAATGTCATTCCTCAAATATACAATACAAGAAATAATAGACAACCTAACACTATTCCTTTTCCTCTTTCACCTTCTCAACTAGTTCTTCCTTCTAGATCTCATCTTCCTCAAAATATTAGAAAGGAATATGATCTCATTGAAAAAACTTATGCTACTCCAGCTAAGATATGCCTTTGGGAATTAATTTAGACTTCACAGCCACATTCAACAGAATGTTACAATAATCTTTAAGAAAGCTGAGAATACCATGTCATGTGATACCTAATGACATGAATTATTTATTATAATGTATATAAACAACTAAAGATACCATTGTGTTCTCTCAAAATATGTTACCTCCCTTAGAAATTCCAAATCAATATGCTACTCTCATGATTTTTGTCCTTATTAATGAACATTAGATATTAGAAAAACTTAAGCAGACAATAGATCTAACCTTAATATTTTTATCATCTATGTTTTTTGTAAAATTACAATGGATACTTCCTTGATTCAACCTGATTACATTTGTATTCATGGCTTTAACAATTTTACTAGATTAACGATAGCTACTATAATTTTACCTATTAAGGAAGGTCCTACTATTTTACCTATCCCTATCTATGTCAATTCCCAATACTCTCACTTATATCCTTCTCATAGGTAGACATTTGATCCATGTTGTGTAGGTTGTCCTGTCAACTCTTCATATCAAAATGAATTTCATTCATGAAATATAAGATGCATAGTGTAGAGGCTCACAAAAATTTATAAATTTTTTTTCAAATGGAACAAGGTTCTTAGTATTCTTTAAATTCTTCTATCCCTTCACCAATTCATGAATAAATACCATCTTTTGGACCAAAGATACCCATTTACTTGAAGTTTTTGTAGAAGAAGGTTAAGGGTCTCTAGATTTTAAACCTTCTTTGTGGAAAGTATAGGATCTCTTCAATAAATTATAAGGAAAAGGAAGATGATAATTTGGAACCTATAAATGATTCATCTCTTTCTACTAAACTCAATAACAACTTTGTAGTTGCTTCAAATTCACACAACTCTTTAGATATTCCTTCTACTTCATCTATATTTGACATTGAGACCTAGGAGGTTTTGCTATCTCTTTCTAAAATAGATTTCCTCTATGGTCCCAATTTTCACTTTTTAACTAAGCATGGATTTAATGGAAATAATTATGGTAAAAAGGAACAAGGTTTAAAGTGCCTATAAAAAATAACATACGTGAAACTTTGTTTGGATGTGTATATAATCCTTGAAAGCCCACTGTATTAAATAATATTGAAAACCACCTCTCAAAGTAAATGTCATATTCTCTTCTAAATATCTTTCTCTTGGTAATCCTCGTCTCATATACTTTGATTCAAATTCTAGTACACCTTCACTAAATATTATTTTTCCAAATGATTCCTTAGCGAAGTTGTTAGAAGTTTATTATAATCTTCCTTGATTTTATAATAATCATGGATTGTCTTATTGTTTAAATATATTAAATCATTATTTAAGAAAGAGGCTAATGATATTGTAGATATGAATCAATAATTTTCTTAGCCAGTGGACCTCTGTCAATAAAATAATACTCTTATAACTTATATTATGGATAAAACATAGATTCTTATAATAACAAAAAGGTCATTGAAATTGGAAAATGTCTTCAAGACAATGAACAAAAAGATCACTATTCTCTTCTAAATAAATTTATTGATATATTTTCTTGGATGGACATGCTTACCATTGATCCTAAAATTATCATTCATAACACAACATTTATTCCTAATAGTAAACTTGTTAAACAAAAGATTAGAAAGACAAATCCCAAAAGATAATAATAATAATAATAATAATAATAATAATAATAATAATAATAATAATAGATTAACATGAATATCTTTATTTAATAAATCTAGGTGAAATAGGCTAGATATCATTAGGCATAATTATAATTATATAATATACTTATTATTTTATATTATATAATATATATTATTTAATTTAATCTAACATGTATATTATGATATTAATTTAAATTAATTTATATGTATTTAGAATAATAAATTAATCATTTAAATATTGTTTGATTACAGTGTAACTAATTATGATGTTAATTATAATATTTTATATTATATGTGATAATGTTAATGGGTTAAAGTAAACTTTGATGGAGCATCAAAGGGTAGTTTAGGCCTATTAGATGCAAGATACATAGCACAAGATTGGACCAAAAACATAGTGGCAATGGGAGCCAAGAAGTTGTTAGAGGGAACAAACAATGAGGTGGAAATGCAAGCTACTTGTCGTCAAATTGGCAAAAACATTGTCCATTTCATTAATTCATTTAGAAAGATTGTTTATTAATTTTCAATGTAATTATTATAAAAGGAGAGGTTATTGCATGAAAATTTAAGTAAAAACATTAAAGCAATTAGAAATTTCCTAATTTATTTCAAACACTTTAGAGTATCCCACATGATGAGAAGTGGCAACATCATGGCAGAGACTTGTTAAAGTTCACACTCTCATTAAAGGATGATCAAATCAATGAGCTAGTGTAGGATTTATAAGATTTGTAGCTTGAGAATTTAGATGCCTTGCATGCTTCTATAGTAAACAACTAGATCATGCTTAATAAATGGTTAGAAATTGTGATGGGTTCAGAGGATGGCATTATTAATCCCTAGCCAACATTACTTTTGTTACATATATAAATGTTATGTTGTCATTAATGTCAAACTTGTTGTAGTTAGTCTCTGGAAGATGTATATAATGCCTAGGAGTTGTATTTTGTAGTGTCTCTATATTTTAGAGTAGTAAAATGTCACCAATATGATGTCATAGATAAGAAAATATTAGTGGATAAGAATTTATAAGATACATTTAGAGGTTTCATAGTTTTCCTAAAGTTTTGGAGATGTTTTTGGAAATCTATACAAATAGAATCTGCTAAGTATGGCTATTCTAGAGAATAGTTTGATAGACTAAGTTTTATTTTTTGCTTCACACTTTGGCACATCAATAAATATTAGCTTGTGGTTGAAATATGGTGTTGCTAGATGTCAGAAGATGTTACATGTTATTTTTGGTTTTTTGTTTTTCTCTGCAATAGAAGTTATGATATTTTGAATATTTATTTGCTAGAAACAATGTACCTATTTGTAGGAACACTCCAAATTCTTCTACCTTCAGTAGTTTTTTATGATGCAATTTGGTGTTATGGTTATGTGGTGTTTAGGTGATGCTTTGTTAGGAATTCATAACAATTTTGGAGATCCACACTTCTTTCTGTGGTTTCTTGATTGACATGTATTGACAACTCTATTCATTGAGGTTGACTAAAGTTGTTTGGATCCTTGTAGTGGCATATAGTAATTATGGAAAAGATGTTGGATCTTGTGGAGGGTGTGTCGACTCAATGCGATGCTTCACATGCTTCTTTTCCCTTCTTCAAGCATTGGAGATGGTGATTGGAGTTGAAGATCAATGAATTACATGCTATATCTTATTAGGCTAACCTAATGGATGTTATTTTGAGTTGTAGTACATATATATTGGCAAATATCCTTAGAAGATTGAAGTAAGAGTTGAGTACAACAACACATGGTATATTGTAAAGTGCTAAAGTTTGAATGTGCAGATATACAAAGATTAAATTAGCCATAGATGTTTGAACAATGAACTATTATTAGCATTACATATAATGCATTTGTAATTTGTTCATTTAGTATAATCCATTGTAATTAGTAATATTGTATCTTTACTTAAAGAAGTAATCTTCAATGGTTTTTAAGTCATTGTATCTTTCCTAAGAAAGTGTGATTTAGTTTGCAAGTCCTAAACTAGAGCAATGAGCTACTTGGCTTCTAGCCTAAAACCTTTGTAATCAATTCTTCATATAGTGAGTGTTATTCTCATCATGGTATTTCACTCATTGGGTTTTTCACATAAAATGATAGTGTTATGTATGTTTCTTATTATATTTAAGTTATTTACTTGTGAAAATAAGTTTAATGAAAAAATGATCAGTAATAAGTTAAGTTAAGGTTGGTTCCTCAATCTAGGGTTAAGTTTGGTTTTATGAACATCATGTTTCAATCTGAGAGAGATTTGGATGCTATGTAATCATATGAATGGTACAATGATATTTGTTGACTAATAGATTGGTCTTCTTATAATATTGACTCAAAACCTCATGAGGCCCTTCTATTGACAACATTTGAACAAATTAAAATGAAATAATAATAGTTTGATCTCTAAATTTTATAGGTACAACTCCCTATGATATATTTTCAATGAATATGATTTTGCATTATTTTCAATAATAAATGAGGTGTGCTCTTAACCAGAGAGAAGGAGAGGCTTTTGATGAATGTTCATCACCATGATGCATCCATGATTAGTAATAAATTAAAAGTAATATGACTAAATTATATGGTTGTCCATAAATTCCGACGACCATGAAAGTCAAAACATGACAAAATCACCACAAACAATTTTTATAAATGTGTCTCCATGACCATGAAGATACATATAACAATGTAACCACAAGTAATGTAGATTTGTCAAACAACATGAATAATAAAGGAAATTGTTTAGGGAAAAATGGTGTTGATGAATTTAATAATGTAAACTATATGAAGTGTATTCATTAATTAACCATTTCCATCTTAACATTCAAAATACAAGAGAAAGAGGGGCTTCCAAGTATAACTCCCAATATAGCCTAGGTTAGATTAGCAAAACCCAATGAGATAAAGGGATGCCAATGCTAAACCCAAATTATACTAAGGAATTACACAAGAAAGTCCTCTTTCATGTAATGTACGATTTGATTAAGGTTGTATAAATGTACTTGTAAAAATTGAACTAATTGATTTAGCAAGATAAGCAATAAAGATGTAGGTGCTAAATGTAAGCAATCAACCTATTTAAGATGTGAAAATAGATCTAAGAAAAGATGTGAAATAGATAATGAGGTACTCATCTTGAATTATGTAGAGGAATTTTATTTTTTGCTCTGAAAACTATTGTTCTAGACCTATAACTAAATTTCTGACTATGGATATGTGATCATGATAGAAAACCAGAAAATGTTGAAAAATATCAAGTTGTCGAGAATAGGTCGACCATAACACTGTATTCTAGAAAAGGTCGAATAAATTCACCATGTTCCCAAGGAACTTTTCTAAAGTTTACTTGGGTTCTCCTGGTAACTCTTTATCTACAATTTCTAGATTTGTACCTGTAATCTCGAGATCCTGTTCCTGCATATAAAAACCTAGGTTTTTGGGGTTGGAGTGGATAAGGCTTGTCTTGGTCAAGCCCTAGATTGAGGAATCAACCTTGAATTGAAATTCAAATGATAAAGGAAATGCTAACATCTTTTAGGATTGAATATATCAAATGTAAGAAACCATTACCTTTGTAGATGCTATTGAATTTGATATGTGATCAAGTATGCAAATGTAATAGTCTTGACTCAAGGAAATAAAAAGAAGTCAAAACATCATGTATAGGAATGTGTGTGACATTCCATGATGAGTGATGAAAGGACTTGAATTATGATGTATCTCCTCCTTAGAAGCCAAACTATAACCACCATGAAGGAAGAAGCTTGATGCAAGAAGGAAAAATGCTTGAACTTGAGATGCTCAAAGATGTTTTCTCTAAATTGCCAGTAGAATGATGATGTATCTATTACCCTAATTTTCCTATTCTATATAAATTTGGCTAAAATCTATCCCCAAGTCCATGTTTTAACCCTGCCAAGCATCCCTAAAAATTTCATGGCTCTACTCTTTTTCCTCTGGCCTCTGCAATGGTTTCTAGGTCTCTGGCTAGGTGCAAAAAACCCTTAAAAAAATTCATAAAACAAGCCATTACCCTAAAAACCCTAGGGCTCTATTCTATTTTGTAGTTACTTTTTTAGCCATTTAAGTTCCATCAATTTCCATGTGTTCTTTAATTCCTTCATTCACCAAATCTCTAATTCCCAGTGGTCAAAGCCCTAACACTTAGCAATCTGGTGAGCGATTACCTTTTTGAGTTGGTGATCTCTGCTTAGTCACTAAAGTCAAGATTCTAGATCTGATGGTTGTCACATGATCTCATGGCCTCAAAAGATTCCATGAGATCTTGTGACAATTGTCAATTTTCCTCTCTACAGAGTTCGGTTGTGAGTGGGTCTGGCCACGTTGTTCGAGCTATACACCTTTGATTGGTTAAAGACTTGTGATTTAGCACCATGTCAGCACGGGCCCATCAATTTTTAGTCGATGATGATCTAATGGCTAGCGCATGATTTGAAGTATCTCTTCTGACACATGAGATCATGCACCCGCCGTTGATCTTACTTTATCTCTAGGCTCTATCAGGTGGGTCCTTAGTTTCTGAAATGCTCGTTCGTTATTGGTTGGCCAGATGACAACTTGGATCTATCAGTAGGACCGTGTCAGAAGGTCTATGGATGTGTCAGAAAGGAAAAGATCTACGGTGGTTGTATGATCTCATAGAATCTTTTGACCCTATGAGATCATTCAACAACCATTCAATGAGAATCTCAGTGGGTCATGGGTCCATGTTTGTCAGAGGTGCTGATGTGCTCGCTCCTCATTGGTTGCTGAATTGAATAGGTGGAGATGTGTCAGTGGGGCCAAGTATCTTAAGTGAGGTGGTAGGGAAGTAAGATCTGTGGCAGTCACATATTTGCAAGGAATATTCCTTTCCCTTCCAATCATGCGACCACCATCCGATGCGAGGTCCAAGTTCTTTTGACTTCTGAGGTGTCAGTCTTTTTTGACATGCTCATTTTCTATTGGGTGCTGCTAACAATGTGGTCTTTGACTTTTTGAGATGGGTTTTCAAGTTGTTTTCAAGTGCATCATAGCCATTCATCTGCCGAGAGGGGTTTGTCATCAACAGTTGTGTTTTAATTTCAGAACCACTAGCTGTTAATATTTGAATTTGAATATCTCTGTGAGGGCTTTTATTTTTTTGCTCTTTCAGCCATGCATGACATCAGGTAGCTCAGAAATTAAATTCTCAGGATGGTTGTGGTTGTGAAGGTGATAGAAGTGACTATTGGCTGGCATCTGTAGGGTCCTTCATCGCATTTTCATGATAGTAGGTGCTAGAAAGAGTTGGCGCCACCTTTTGAATAGTATTTTTACCCAGGGAAATAAGATCAGATTGTGAGCCTTCATGGCTTAGTGGAGTTGTAGGTGGGTAGATGAGTTGAGGTTGTTGTGTCTGTAGGTGAGTTCAGTACAGCAGGATCAACACACAAAGAAGGATATGCTCTGATCAGCCAGACATTCTCAGAATTTGATGATGGGTCATCAGTACAGCTAGGGTTTCATTATTGTATTATAAAACCATGTAACCCTAGTTAGTTTTTTGACTCCTTCCTGCGTGCAGTTGAGTTGGTATATATTGTATTTTTAGAGCTTTTTGAGCTCGGAGTTCACATTTTTGTAAGGGAGAGAGACCACTTTTGAAAGAAAGTGATCCTTTCTTAGAAGGCTATCTATGGTATCTTCTCTACCCTCTGGTCTTCTACTCTTTGTAATCTCCCATTGATTATTCAGGCAACTTTAAGGTATTTTTGGCATTCTCTCTATCCCTATCCTTTCATTGTTTGGATCATCTCTTAATGAATTAAAGTCTATGCATGTTTTCAATGACAACTAAGGGTTCCTGATCCCTCTTACTTTCTATAATTGTGTGTTTTATTGTGTTTGATCTGATTTAGATGTTTTTGTGGGTATACTTTAGCCCCCTAACAGTCTTGTCTCAATCCTACACCGAGTTGCAGAAGTGAATGTCTGCTTGCAAGTCATAGGTCATGTCTTATGTTTAGGCCCTCCTATGAGACACTTATGCAAGCCTATTTAGTAAGTTGTGACCTACTAGACCTAAGCCTTTCATTGATTCTATCCCTCTATGCTACAATTCATACCCTAATTTTGGTGTATCACCTAGTAGGTAGTTTTCTTTTAGTCATTTCCCTTTCCAAGCATTCCTTCTATCCCTTTCCCTCAAAATTTTACTTTTTCTATCAAGAAGCAGATTAAGGTGATTATCTAAGAGGAACCAGCCTAGAACCTAGAGGTCTCATCTTAGTTAGCATAGGTCCCACAACCTGGAGATGATTCCCATGTTATACTAGGTTATCAAGATGATGAGAGCTTGAAACAAGGGTGCAAACTTAGTGTATAACAATTTTGGCATGCCCGATGGGATGACAAAAGAAGTTCATTATTTGAAGATTATGTCATCTTTGATATATAGATTACATAATACACACTTTTAGAAGTTATTTTATCAAGTATATCTGGCGAGTCCAATGATTTCAAAGATCTAGACCAGGCTTGCTTAAGGTTTATGAGAAAGATTGAGACTAGGAGATCAAAGCCTACTAAATTTTTAGAGTTTCCCTTGAAAAGAGGCTACAAAGGCAAGACAACTCAAAGAACATCCCCTGGAAGGACAGTTCAGTCTACACCTCCTCATACTTCAAAAAGGAGACCTTTTCCCTTTCATCTCAGAAGAAAAAGAAGATCTCTAACTAGAGACCTAGAAGAAGGTTCAAATCAAGCACTAAATATAGCTCATATAGTTGTTAATCTTTAGATTCCAACTCCTACAATGGCTAGGCAGTTTGCTTTTGTAACTTTCAACCAGGGGAGTCCATTAACTTTTCCTATACATCATGATGTGCCCTTGGTGGAACTAAAGGGTGTACCTAATTTCATAGGTGAAGGGAAAACAATTTCTTTTGAGCACATAAGAGATGTGAATACCATCTGCAACATACACAACATAACCCAAGAAGATGTGGCCACCAAATTATTAGAAGCCTCTTTAAAAGGTAAGGCTCTTGAATGGTTTAGAACTTTAACTATTGGCTCCATTGCTTCATGGGATGAGTTAGGAGATGCATTAAGTAAGCATTTTGAGGATAAATCAGATAACTTATCTCTGGTTGAGTGGTTGACAACCATAAAAAGAGACCCTCAAGAGAAAATGATAGATTACAATAGTAGATTTCTCAAAACATGGAATAGAATTCCAGTCTCTATAAGGCCATCAGCTGACCATGCTTTCCTATACTACTTGCAAAGCTTGAATGGTCAAATTTCTATCATGATCCAATCTATGAGTGTTTCTTCCTTACCCCAAGCTTTTGACATAGCTGTCAGGGTTGAAAATTGTTTAATCCAAGCAGGCATGATTGCTAGAAGGCCACCTATGCCTATCTTCCCTAGCCTTCAGCCCATTGTACTTGGACAAGTACTCCCATTTACCCCTATTCCCACTATATTAGCACCTTAGGCTAGTACTAGTGGTCAAGAGCTAAGACCAAGTTTCTCTCAAGAGCTGCAAGAGATAAAAAAATAGCCAACAAAGTAGCCAGCAAGAAATGACAAATTTGTTGCAGACCTTGACTAAAGAAATTACAAATCTAAAGAAACAAGGTCAAGGGATTAGACCACCATTTCAACCACAAGGTCAGGGTCCTAATCAGCAATATCAAAATCAAGGACAGCCTTATTAGCAAAATAGGCCACTATACCAAGGAGGTTATCAAGGACAAAGGCAAAATTTCAATCAGAGACCATTCCAACCATACAACCCTACACCTCTTAATTGTACAAATCCAGTTAGAGACATGGTGCCTAGTCAAAACAATATGGCTATGGATAATGAATGGTGTTTTCCTTGTAATCGGCCTCATAATCAAGCTAAATGTTCAAATGGATGGATGAACCAAGCCCTAATGGTTCAAAATGCCTCACATGTTCAATCAGAGGCTTCTTCTAGTGGATCAGTTCCTCACCAAGAACAACAAGAATCACAAGAGCATGAGACTGCTCTTTTTAATTGGGAGCAACTAGACTTCAATGGAGTCAATGATGAAGTTGCTTTTGTTGCCTATACAAGAGCAAAAATGAGAGCTCAAGACATGGAGAGAGTAGATTCCAATGCTAAAGCCACTACATCTATAGAACCATTGTAGCAAGCTAATCCCATCACACCGAAGGAGGTTCCTGTCATCACAAGCAAAGAAGGCCAAATTCCAAAAAAGGTGGAACCCATCATAGTAAAAGCACAACAAATATTACACACTGTGAAACCTTTTAACATTGTAGACAACATGAAGAAGGTGAATGTCACCATGTCTATGTGGGACTCTTTGGCTCTTCCAAGGCAACCTGAGATTTTGAAGAAGGCCATGACTAATGCAACCACACCTCAACCTACAAAAGAAGCTGCAAAGCTAGTGTTGGTTAACACTGATCAAGGAAAGGAGACTCCAAGTAGCATCCCCAAAAGAAACACCATGCAAGGTAGGAACTCAAAGCCTCCTCCCTTTTATGTATCTTTAATTATTGGAGATTCTCTAGTACATAATTGCATGGTAGATAGTGGAGCTACTAGCACTGTAATGCCTAAGAAGGTAGTTGACCAATTAGGACTAAAATATGAGCCCTTCCAAAAGAGGTTCACACAACTTGATGGATCCTCAGTCAATACTATAGGTGTGGCTAAGGATACCAATCTAATCCTACATGCTAGTCCTAATTTTTCCATCCTCCTTGATATATATCATAGATCTCCCTGCATCATTTTATATATGTCTTTCAAGGGAGTTTATAGCCAAGATAGGAGGTTACCTCTCTTCTGACTGGTCTCACATGCCATTTCATACAAGGTATGAGATTGAGGTCACCATTAAATCAAAACCATTGGTAGCACACCATATAGAACCATATGTATCCAATAGCATCAATGTAAACTATCCTATATTTGATAACAATGACTTCCAAACCATTAGTGAAGCAAGCACAAAGATAGAAAGTATCCCTGATATTCTTCTAGATGAAAGAGCCTTAGAGGCCCAAGAAAATATTGTTTGGGATTTTGGTTTGGGAAGTTATTTGATACAAGAAAGTGGATCCATAGAGCCAAGTCTCCTCAAATAAGACACTGATTCGGAGGATTAGAGAAATCAGGTTTGGGAATTATTTTTTGATGGAACTAGAAGTAGACATGGTTTTGGTGGTGGTGCTATGTTAGTATCCCCAAAAGGAGAAAAGTATTATACTGCCTTTAGATTCAGTTTCTCCTAGACAAGCAACACTACAGAGTATGTAAGTCTTGTGAATGGGCTAGAATGGGCTAGGAAAAGAGGGCTTAAGGCCTTAAAAGTTTATGGTGATAGTGAATTAGTTGTCAACCAAGTGAGAGGGATAAGTGCAACCAAGAATGACACCATGAAAGCATACAAACATAGAGTTTGGGATGCAATTGAAGATTTCTGTGCTTTCAATATCGTTGCTATCCCTAAGAAACTAAACCAAAATGTAGATAGGTTAGCTCCTGTTGGATCTCAGTATGATATTCCAAATAGCATTTCAAAAGGAGTAGACCAACAACATATCAAAGTGATTGTCAGACCCTCTATTCCTGATAATGATGTCAATTGGTAGGTGTTTGACAATGATGAACAAATCCTGCAGTTCTTATTTGAAGAAGATTTTTTTTTAGAGTACAATCAAGATAGGCTATCACAAAACTATGGTGATCAAGTAATACAACTAAAGTCCAATAAGATGCCTAGAGGTCTTGTCACTTTAGAGACTATCTTCAATAGGGATGATCAAGTCAAGAAAAGAAAAGCTGGCCTGGTAGTCCAACAAGAACATTGTGTTGAATTAGAGTTGGAACCAGGTAAGAGCTTACAATTTGAAAAAGTGAATTTTGATTCAGAGAAGCAGGCTTACACTCAACTTTTCAAAGAATTCAGTGATGTTTTTGCATGGAAATATGAAGACCTCAAAGGTTTTAACTCAGCCCTTTCTCAGCACACTATTGAATTAGAGCCTAATGCCAAACCAGTGAGGCAAAAGCAAAGGCCTATTAATCCCAAGCTTGAGCCACTTATGCATAAAGAAGTGCTCAAATTTATAGAAAGTGGCATCATCTACCCCATCAAACATACTAGTTGGGTTTCTAACCTTGTTCCAGTCAGGAAGAAGAATGGGGAATTGAGGTTGTGTGTTGACTTCAAGGATCTCAATAGTGTACACACTAAAATATGCACTTCTATGAACCATTACTTGCAAGGTTGCTCAAGAATGAGGCCTCACAAAGCGGCTCATAGCTCTTTATGCATGGAGTTGCAAGATTGAAAATTGCTCTCAGCTAGAGCTATGAACTCATGACCTTGCTAGTCAACCACACAATGAGAGATTCAAGTGAAGATAAGGGCAACAATGCCAATATCTCCAAGAATCAAATATGAAGATGCAATGCAATGCAACTACAATGAGAATGCAATCTAAGCTATGAAAGGAAAGTACAATGCAACTAATCTATGAAAAAAAATAGCAATGGATTACAATGCCTCCTATTTAGACTATGTGAGCTTATTCTATTGCATAAAAGAAAATCTATACTAATAATGCCATTATTATGCCACTATGAAAGAAAATATGAACTACAATGAAATGCAACAAGTCTTCAATGTCTTCAAACTCCAAATGCACCTAAAACCTGCAGCATAACATTAGCATAAAACATGGATATCTATGCAAATGGAGGAGAGAGCTCTCCTTTTATAAGAAATGAAGTGAAATGGACCATGGAGATTAAGAGGCAAAAAGTCTTAATTAGCGGTGGAGCTTGAAAGAGGAGCAATCCATGTGCACAAGTATCCTCCAATGAGAGTGAAGTGTTGACTTTTGAGCCTCATGTGAGACAAAAAGTGCTTTTCTCCTTTTTATAAAATAGGAATAATGCTTTATTTGTGCAACTTAGGATAAGAGGAAAAGGTGGGCTTTTTATTTAATCAAAACGGGAGGAAATATTCCTTTTAATCAAATAAAGACTTAGGATAAATGGTTAGCCCCTAGGATAAAAATCCAATATATGATCAAAATTAAGACTTGATCAAGAGATTGATATTGTTGAAAATATTAATTAATGATCAAAATGATTCAGGATTGATAAATCAAATAAATGGGGCCCAAAGTCTAGGCGACCATTTTAGGGTGCATACATTTGCCCCTCTTTGACTAATGTGTGATCAATTTGGGAACACATGTAGTCAAAGAATGAAGTTACAATGTGAGATCGATTTGGGATCATGAAACAACTCAGATATGAGGTCAATTCGGGATCATATTCAGACAAAGCATAAACAAAGGCCTTTGAACATGAGGTCGATTCGGGATCACATTCAAAGTAAGAGATAAGAATCTCAAATTTGAGCGACAGCTCACAAAAGATGTCTGAATCAGGAAAATCAAGCAATTGGGGATGAGAGTCCCATAGGTACTGCCTCCTCGGAATCAAAATTGAAATCAGGTAGAGAAGAGACAGCAAATCGATAAGGTTGATCAAATCATAATAAAATCACAATCGAAGGTAAGAGTCAAAATAGGTTAACCATTAGGCAATACAACATGCCCCAGCCTGACTGAAAAGATGTAGTCAAACGTGAAAAATGAGGGAATGGAATGAATATGAATGAAAGACTAGAAGTTTGGAAGACATGAAAATGAAGAAATGACGATGCCCCAACAAAGATCGAAGGATTAGGCCTCAAAAGATCAACCAACTGCGCAGAAGGGGGGAAGATTTTGAAATGCAATTTTGACTATCAAGATGACCTCGAATTTTGATTTTGAGTCCGAAAATAGATCTAGGATGTCGAAATTAGCTAGGGGTGCAATTTTTCGGCAATTCTGAGGTGTTTTGAAAATGAGGTCAAAAAGTCAAAAGACTATAAAAGGGGTCAAAATGTCATTTTCAAAAATCATTTGTCTTTTAGCGATTTGAAAATTTCAGAGCTTTAGAGAGAGAAAATGGCCCAGCAAGGAGGAGTTCCCATCCACAGGCATTGATTCGAGCACGCCCGGTTGCACAACCGGCCACCACACTATCCTGCCCCGGTATGTTTTCGAAAAACTCAAGCTTTTTAGTCATTTTTAGCATTTAATAGCTTATTTTAGCACATTTTTTCAAATTTTAAATTTCAAAATTTTTTGTTAGGTGAAATATCGCGCGATACTTTAGAAGTATCGCGCGCTTTGGGGAGAAGTATCACGCGATACTTCGCGTGTCCCCAAAGTATCATTCGCTTAAGGCACCAGTATCGCACGATACTGGGTGAAAGATCGCATGATACTGGGCAAAGTATCGTGCAATATAAGGTTTATCACCCCACTATAGGGAGAAGTATCGCACGATACTTCTCCAAAAAAAAATATCGCCCAGTATAAAATATTGATTTTTAATGCATTTTTGAGCAAAAATGACACGGGTCTAGACAATGTTATATTTTTAGGATGTTTTATATTGAGTTTTTGGACATCCATCATGATATGTGCTAACAACGGGCTTGGTTTTGGCTTGCAGGAGGTTTTTCCGGTGCTCATCATCAAAGCGCTAAAGGTGACAGAATTGCGGTGTGTCCGAGATTTGGATGATCCGAGCAATGCCGATATCAGGGTGATGGGATTTCGGTATCTGCTGAGATACCCCTATATCCGAGCGGACCATGGGTTGTTGACTGCTCTGGCCAAGAGATGGCACAGCGAGCACAACACCTTCCACCTTCCTACAGGCGAGGCATCCATCACACTGGAGGATGTCTATAGGATCCTCCGAGTTCCATGCCACGGAGAGCCTGTAAGTATAATCATGTTTTTGAGATAGTCATGTAAAATGTAATATTTTCAAAAGATGAAAACTAACATGATTTATGTGTTGTCACAGGTATACTATGATCAGGATGCCACTAAGGGGCGTCGATTGATTCAGGAGATGTTTCAGGATGTGACTATCCTAGACAGGCATGTCAGCTGGGAGTGACTGCTTGATGATTTTGGCAGAGATTATCGGGTGCCATGCATTGTGGCATCTATCATTTCACAGATCCTGATGACTGATCGCAGTCAGAAGAGATTCCTGCTTGGATGGGGCAGGTTATTGGTAGACTTGGTAGGCAGGCCCTGACGGATGGCATGGGGGCCTGTGATCCTGGTAGAGATGTATCATGAGCTGCACGAGATCATCTACAGGGATGGTAGGACATGGGCATGTGGTGCCATCCTGGCATAGGTATGGGCATGGGAGCACATTGCTGTGGTGCACCCCAGGGTTCAGCCGAGGGAGAGGAGGTACCCCTATATCTACAGGTACCTTGGGTTCATATCACATGCCCATTCTGGGGATGTGACATACTATCGGTGGATTTTGGATGAGATAGCCTCATTCACATGGAGGCCCTACAGAGAGGTTGAGGTTTGGGGGGATGCAGCGGATGAGTTGAGCTACATGTTGTGCAGTCGGCCACTGGTAGGTCAATATGCAGAGATCGTAGAGATATTTTGCATCACTTGGGTGTGGCGGCAGTTTGGGAGGCAGCAGCGAGTCTTGACAGAGACTACCACTTATGCCAGAGCCAAAGATGAGGAGGGTCATGGGTGGCTACCCATGCTGGATTATCAGCAGGCTATCGCAGAGACAGCAGCTATCAAGAGCAATCCTTGGGATTATTTCCCAGATGTGGCAGACACAGGAGTTGATGGAGCCTACAGAGCAGAGCGGTGGAGGGTACCATTCCCTCAGTTTACAGTACCAGATGTACAGGTGCCAGCGCCGGGAGGAGACGGAGGAGACAGAGGGGAGGGAGGGGAGGGAGGAGAGGGAGGAGGGGAGGGAGGGGATGGAGGAGATGGCAGGAGGGGGAGAGGGAGGAAGATGGAGAGAGGAGAGGGGTTGAGATCAGGTGGCTAGAAATGGTCACAGGGACAGAGATCGGTGATACCTAAGGAGGAGGCGAGACCAGCTCGCCGGTAGGCAGAGGCACAACAGGAGTAGCCCGCGGGGGGAGAGGACCTGAGAGCCCAGATATAGGCTCAGGAGGCAGAGATACAACAGCTGCGGACCACTATAACCGTGAGAGATTAGCAACTCTTGGATCTAAGGGCAGAGTGAGATCAGAAGATAGCTGATCTCAGAGCAGAGATAGCACGTCGTGAGGCGATGGCACAGGCCGAGGCACTGGAGCTCCGACGAGAGTCAGTGAGAGAAGCCTATTATCATGGGTTATATCTGCAGGCCGTCCCAGAGGGTGAGAGAGCACCATCATACTCTCAGCGGGCAGGGATATCAAACGTGGTACTCGATAGGAGAGCTATGCCTCCTCCACCACCACGAGCTCCTCATGAGGGTGGCAGCGAGTCTTAGGTTTTAGATGTTTTGGACATATTTTGAGACTTTTGATCTAGATTTTGGGATCTCATATTGTATTGTATATCATGACATTATATATAGATTTATGAGATTACTGGATGTTCGATGTATCATGTGTATTTGTCTCATTTGTGATGGATGTATCAGTTTATGTATATTGTCTTGTCATTTTGCTCAAAATGCTTATGTATGTTCTTTCTCATAGATGTATGTTTAATTCTCATGTGTATGATATAGACTCATGTTTCTTGAAAATGACAGTTTTGATATAGATATGATGATATGATTAACCCCTTGTGATGAACAGGAACAGGTTCGAGATGAAAAAGACAAGGAGCGAAAGACATGATCGAGAAGAAGAAAAGGTGAGCGCAGTCGACTGACAGGTCCACGTAGGATGAAAAGGAGAGCTCTTTCCATATGCAAAATGCAACACTAGACTAACATGACCCTAGAAATGCAAGCTACTATGAAAGTGGTTGACTTGCAAGGTCACAATGCTTATAGACATCTAATCATCATCATCGAGCGTTATTGGTAGCATCGTAAGATCATACAATGCACACTAGCGTAACTATGTGGATATGAATATGATCTTTATCAGATAGGAATGTGGGAATCCCACCTAGGCATCAAAAGACATATAGGTCAAGATGACTAGTGCAGTGAGATCACCTAAATTTGATATAGCGAGATTATGCTTGTATCAAGACACATGAAAGTCAGGATAGCTAAAAGCATGCACTCGCAAAACAGTCAAGGATAATACCTTGTCAATCCATAGTGTCAAGTAGGACCAGCATAAATGTTCATGACAGTTAGGATCAACAAAATATACCCACAAGCATATAAAGAAAGAAAACATGTTCTCATTCCCTCAGTCTTCTAGCAATGCATCATCGAAGACTTCTCAGGGAGAGACCACTCATCAAAGAAATCTTCATAGACAGCACACAAAGAAAAATAAAATCATCATATCGTCAGTGAGTTAATTGTTTAAGTGCGTGTGTGTTGGTCATAGAGTCAAATTCTGAGTATCATATCTGTAAATGAGAAATATCGTGTCATACGAGACTGTTTGGGTAAGACACCTGATAAGTGTTAAGAAACACTCGACGCAAGGGTAGTGTTGAAAAACACTATTTGGGGTGGTGTTGAAAAACACCTATTGTGAAATGCCCCAAGAGACAAACGCACCTAAAAGACCAATGCTAACAGTTATGCCCCTTAGACAAAGACAAAGACCAATTCCAAACTAGGCCAAATAAGGTCAAGGCATGATGGAAAGTGGCTAAGTGTCGAGGACGCATGCTAACAAATAGGGGTGCAAAGGCCTCAAGTAGTGCCTGTTTCCAGGTTTTCACCACTTGGAATCTTTTTTTTTTTTTTTTTTTCATTTTTTCCTTTTTTTGCATTTTTGCTACCAAGGCGCCTATTACTAGGTTTTCACCAAGGCACTTTTTTATTTTTTTTATTTTTTGAATATTTTGATTTTTTTAATATTTTTTTAAAGACTTTTTATGCTTTTTAGGATTTTTTTCAGCATCATATATGATTTTTTTTTGGTGTTTTTTCAGGATCCATAAATATGTACAAAGGATGCCTCCAGACAAAATGGGCATCAAGGATAGAACTTCTTGAGGTGCACAATGTTGATGGGATCAGGGAGCTGTTCTCCATCAGGGTCTAATAGTAAATACGCACCAGTACCAAAAGCGGCTGTAATAACATATGGTCCAAGCCAGTTAGGTTCAAACTTGCCCTTTTGCTCTCTGTTTTGTTGGTTCTTAAGGTTTTCTCGCAAAACAAGATCACCTATTTAAAATTCTCTAGGGCGAACCTTCTTGTTGAATGCCTTGGACATACGCTTCTGATACACTCTCATATGATCAAAGGAAGCCTTACGCTTCTCATCTAGAAGTTCTAACTCCTGTAACCTCATGGCGCGGTAATCCTCATCTGTAATCAAACCTTTGAGTGAGACTCTAAGTGATGGTATCTCGACTTCTAAAGGTAATATTGCTTCAGCACCATAGGTGAGAGAGAAAGGAGTGGCTCCTGTAGGTGTGCGAATGCTTGTTCTGTAAGCCCATAGTGCTAGATTGATTTGTAAGTGCCAATCCCTACCATTCTTGTGCACTGTTCTATGAAGAATCTTAAGAATAGTTTTGTTAGAAGCTTCTACCTGTCTGTTTCCCTGTGGAAAATAGATGGAGAACCAATGTTGCTTGATTTTAAACTTTTTGCATAGGTGTTTTAGGTCCTTATTCTTAAATTGACCTCCATTGTCAGTAATGATCTCAGAAGGCACTCCAAATTGGCAAATGATATGATTCAAGATGAACAAAGAAATGGTCCTTCCTGAAGCAACAGAAAGTGGCACAGCTTCCACCCATTTTGTGAAGTAGTCAGTGGCAGTAATAATGAACTTGTGTCCACTTGATGAGTTGGGATGAATCTGCCCAACTAGATCAAAGGCCCAGCACTGAAATGGCCAATGAAAAATAGAAGGGATTAGATCCCTACCTGGAGCATGAATCAGGTTGCCATGCTTTTGACATTTTTCACATGACTTAGCAAAGGTAACTGCGTCTATCTGCATTGTGGGTCAATAATATCCCACCCTAAGCAACCTTCGGGCCATGGCAAGACCATTAGAATGTCCACCACAAATGCCCTCGTGGATGTCAGCTAACGCTTGGTTGGATTCCTCCTTTTCCAAGCACCTAAGGAGCGTCCCATCTAAACCCCTCCTATATAAATCACCAGAGATGAGGGTGTGGTGAGAGGCGTTATAGATGAGGTTTCAATGTTTGGAGTGGTTGAATGTGTTAGGGATGATGCCATCACAAAGATATGAATAGATGGCACCATATCGGGAAGACTCGTGTATGATAATGGCACAAATGACATGGCTTTCAGATGAGTCAAAGATGGGATGGTGTAGCTCTTCCACCAGGAATTCAAATCTGGATTCATGTGTCTCCAACTGAAGAAGTGAAGCTAATGTGGCCATGGCATCTATAGCTTTGTTCTCTGTCCTAGGGATTTGTTGAAACGTGACAAAGGTGAAATAGCATCTCAAAGAATCAACCATCTCTTTATAGGGTATCAATTTGTCATCCTTGGTTTGATACTCTTCATTGACTTGGTTGATGATTAACTGGGAATCCCCAAAGACATGTAATTCTGTGATGTTCCATTCTATAGCCATTCTCAAGCCATTAGTTAAAGCTTCATATTCTGCGATATTATTGGTACATGGGAATAATAGTTTGTAAGACTTCGGAATGTTATACCCATGTGGAGAAATAAATAACACTCTGGCACCTGATCCATTTTGCATGCGGGAGCCATCAAAGAACATTGTCCAAGTGCGAGTAGTGGTATATAAGATGTGTTCGTCTAGGAATTCCACTTGGACTGGCATACTATCCTGGATTGGAAAATCAGCTAATTGGTCGGCAATAGCTTGCCCTTTTATTGCCTTCCTTTCAACGTACTCTATGTCAAATTCAGTTAGGACCATCATCCATTTAGCAAGTCTACCCGTCAGGGCAGCCTTACCAAGCAAGTATTTAAGGGGATCAATTTTGGCAACCAAATGTATGGTATGAGCAAGCATGTAGTGGCGCAACTTTTGAGAAGCAAACACCACCGCGAGACAAGACTTCTCAATATTATTGTAATTGATCTCATAGGAGACTAGAGTACGACTGATATAGTAGATGGCCCCTTCTTTTCCAGTATCATCTGATTGAGCCTATAATGCCCCCAAGGAAGTGTTTGTAGCTGAAATATATAGGATCAATGGTTTCCCTGGAATAGGAGGCATTAGGATCAGAGGATTGGCCAAGTATTGTTTGATCTGATCTAGGCTCTTTTGACAATCCTCATTCCAAACACAAGAAGCACCCTTATGCAATGTCTTGTTGAAGGGTTGCGCTCTATCTGCAAGCTGAGAAATAAACCTCCTAATTGATTGAAGACATCCCTGAAGACTTCTCATTTGGCTGATATTTCAAGGAGGTGGCATATCTAGGATTGCTTGGACCTTCTCGGGGTCAACCTCGATACCTTTTGCTGATATTATGAATCCTAAAAGTTTGCCTGAGGTGACGCCAAATGCGCACTTCTTTGGATTCAATCTAAGTTGAAATTGTTCCATACGATCTAGAATTACTTCCAGATCATTGAGGTGTGTGTCCCTTTTTCTTGATTTTGCCAGGGTATCATCCACATAATCTTCCATATTTTTGTGCATCATATCATGAAAGATAGTCGTCATAGCTCTTTGGTAGGTTGCTCCTGCATTCTTTAACCTGAATGACATGACGTTCCAGCAGTAGGTTCCCCATGCACATGTGAATGCTATTTTCTCTTGGTCTTCAGGAGCTATTTTGATTTGATTATACCCCGAGAAACCATCCATTAGGGAATATATGTCATAGCCCGCCGTCATGTCCACTATCATGTCAATGTTTGGAAGTGAAAAATCATCCTTTGGGCATGCTTTGTTTAGATCTCTAAAATCTATGCAGACATGAATGGACCCATCATGTTTGGAAATAGGTACTATGTTTGAGATCCATTCTGCATAATCGATGGCTCTAATAAATCCAGCTCTCAAAAGTTTTTCTAATTCTCCTTTGACAAGTAGAGCTACATGTGGATGCATTTTTCTTAATCTCTGTTTTATTGGCTTGACTCCTGGAGCTATGGATAAGTGATGCATTATGAGATTCGTGTCAAGCCCTGGCATGTCTGAGTAGGTCCATGCAAAATTAATTTTCTTTTTCTGTAAAAACTGTACATATGCCTTGGTCTCTTCCTCTGATAAAGACTGAGCAAGATGGACTATCTGAGGATTTTCTTCTATGTTTAAATTGACCGGCTTTGTTGGTTCAATCAATATTGATGATCTATCCTGGAAATAACTCGGCAAGTTATTAAGTACCCCATCCTTAGGTGCCTCAAAGAGGTTTTCACCTTCGGATGCATCATTTCTTTTTACTATTTTTGGTTGTGACACCGCCACAAAGTGGTTTTTGCCATCAGACCTATTTTTCTTTTTCTCTTTTGTTTTGAGACTGAGGTACTTAATATCAGGCTCTGTCATGCTGGTTGTTGGTTCACTGGTGGAAGAAGCCATGGGTTCAAGAGCATTCAGATAGCAAGAAATTTCATAATCATTGTGAAATGTGAGGAATGTGGGCTCTTGATGGCGCTGAGACCAGTCAATCAGGTCAAAGTGAACAAGGGGTAAGTCAATGGTGGGTTCGATGTTGTTTATGAGAAAGGTGTCATCTCTGGTGACCATATAATCGGAGTTCATCAAGTCTTCTCCTAAGATACCTGAATTAGGACTCATCCTATCAAACGAAGCGTCATCTACTAAGGCGATTTGAGGAGGGCAATCCTCTAGTCCGACACTAGGATCGTTAGTCACATCGGGTTGGGTACTATAGGCATGGATAGTATCCACGTCTAGATCAATTGTTGCATCTGAAAGTGAGTCCCATTCATATTCATGGGAGTCTGTCTCTGAGTCATTGTTTAGGCCTCATGATGTAGAAGCCTCAAGGTTAGGAAGGGTTTCCCCCTCTCTAGTGCTAGTATTGGTACTATCCGTCATAGCTAGGACAGTAACACTTTCCTTTGTCGATCTAGTAGTCATACAGTCACTATCCGTCACAACTGGGATAGTAGGACTATTAAGCATCAAATCTATGAAATCTCCCCAAAGGAGATTCGTTGAGGGCACCCAATCATCAAATGCATCTTGTTGATTGGAGAGATCAAGCGTATAATCTGCATCACTATCACTGTCCATCGCAGCTGGGACAGTAACACCTTTCTTCTTCTTATCTTCAAAACCTAAGCCAATCGTGGACTTGTTCTTTCATCCAAAAAGAGCATGATCAAGAGGCTCAGCTTTAGCGTCCAGCCTATGACTAAGGGGACCAAATCCTGGATATCCCATATTTTTAACCAGTGTATACCCTTTCCCATAAGTTTCAGGTGAAGGAGCAAAATTCTCATTATGTTTGCATTTTTCCTCATGATAGATCCAGTCCCTTACAGCAACTTCCTCTTTCTCTTCTTGAATGGGGACCGAAGACTCAACAAATTTCCCAAATAATGTCATTTCCGATGATGAAGGTTTTGTACTTGGTGATGGTCTCCCATAAGACCTAGGAGAGATTGGCATTTTTGTAAAAGAATCAATCTTATAATCTCCCATCCCAAGATCCATGGTCTTGAACTGCTGCTTGCATTTTTCGAGTGAACTGCTAGGATTGTCAGCTTCCCTATTCAAAGGTACATGTGATCCCACAGAAATGTTATTAAATGATAGAGCACTGTCTCCAAGGATGCAAATTTCTACACCATTATGGGGAAACTTAACACACTGGTGATATGTTGATGGGACTGCCTGCATTTCATGAATCCATGGCCTACCTAGCAAAATGTTGTAGGCTAGAGGTCCAACATCAACAATTTGAAATAAGATATCTTTCTCTACTGGACCAATGTGAATAGGTAAAATGGCCAATCCCTTAGAACTTCTTTCTGCTTCGTCATATGCTTTGATTGTGATCCTTTTCTTTGTGTCAATGACGTTCTTGGAATATCCTAGAGCTAGCAACAAACTCAGGGTACAAATATTGAGCCCCACACCCCCATCTATCAGTACACGCCTAACACGAGTTTTATGAATCATGACTTCGATGTGTAAGGCCAAATTATGTGGGTGACTAATGGATTTGTCATCTTCTTCTGAGAAGGTGAGGTAATGAGGGCTAGCCAAATGGTTGACCATGTTTTGGAATTGGTCAATATCTAAGTTGTTAGGGACATTGGCTACTGGCAAAGCATCCTCAAGGACGCGCTTGTGCTTAGGAGATAATTCTAAAAGCTCAAAAATGGATATCTGCGCAGGTGTACGTTGTAGCTGGTCAATAAGATTATAATTGGAATCAGGACCAACGACAGACTTGGGAAGAGCACCTTTGGACATGGGCTGCTTGGACTTGCTAGTGCTAGGACCTTTAATGATAATGGGCGCTTGGGCCTGACCCCTAGTGACAGCATTGAGGGACTGGGGAATTCTTTGTGAGTGAGGACCTCTTATCACCACAGCGGGTCTTTCATTAGTCATAGGAGTTGAGTCCACATTATGTCCATAAGGATCTTTCTTTCTCACCATGTTGATGTTATCATTAGCCACTTCAAGCATGTTAATCACATTGTCAGCATGTGTGTATGTATAGTTAATAGCCGCCTTGCCATTCGTATTGCTAGAATTCTCTCCTTTTTCATATTTAGGCAAGGGCTCTTTAAAGGCTTTATGGTCTGCATTAGTGGTTAACCCATCCACTTGTAATTGTCCTTTCTCAATAAGGTCTTGGACAAGATGCTTGAGTTTAAAACAATTTTCTATGTCGTGTCCAATCCCATTATGGAAAATGCAAAAAGCCTTAGCATCCCACCAATGAGGTAAAGGATCTGGTATTCGATGTTTTGTAAGATCCTGTGGGTGCGCCAAATTATGAGCAACTAGTGTCTTGAAAACATCTGCATAAGATTCTCCCAATTTAGTAAATTGTCTTTTCTCTGTTTTAGATCTCCTTTGATACTTAGGTTTGTCTTGTTGTGTTGAAGACGTTTGTAGCTTCATAGCTTGAACTGCATGAGAGAGGTTAAGAACTCCTTCATTTTTTACTTGGGATGAGTCAACAACTCTGTCGTTGACCACTTGCTTGTTTTTGTTCCAATAGGAGTTTTTTTTGTCCTTGTTACCATTAGTATTGTTATTTTGGCTATTGTTGTTATTTGTTGGTTTAGCCAAAATTCCTTGTTCTTTTAGGACATCCTCAATGCGACATGCCACCTCTACCATAGTATCAAAGGAATTAAATAGGATTTTCTTGACTTCATATCTGAGTTCTAGTATTAGATTGTTCACAATGATATCAATTCTCTCTTCTTCAGGGATTGTCTTTGGGTATTTCGAACACAATCACCTCCATCGTTGTAAAAATGTGACAAAAGATTCCCCTTGATTTTGTTTAAGTTTACACAAATCAAGCATTGTGACCGACCTGGATAAGTTGTAAGAAAAATGCTAAACAAATCTTTGGACAAGCTCTTTAAATGTCTTTACTAGAGGGGAAAGGTTGGTGAACCATTCCATGGCTTGACCTTTTAAACTCCTTGGGAATAATCTCATCAAGTAGGAGTCTTCATGGTGAAAAGAAAAACTCATTATGTAGAACTGTCAAACATGGTCGTGAGGGTCACCAGTGCCATCATATTTATTGTATGTTGGGAATTCAACTTTCTTAGGGAATTCTACCATCACCACACTATTGTCAATGGGGTTAGGACATATGGAGTCCAAATGGAATGTGCTCTTGGGAGCCTTCATCCTGTCTATATCCTTTTGCATTTGTAAGATCACCTCATTAGTTGAAGGATTTTGTTTCTTGATCTTTTGGTGAATATCAAAATTATATGAAACTTTAGCGCCTTTGTTGATAAGACTTTCCAAGAATTGGTCTTTGTTTTGTTCCACATATTGCTCCACATAGGCTTGAAAGGATGGTTCTTGTTGCATAGTCATGAAGTCCATATGATCAAATTTAGCATAACTGCCTCCATGTTGTGAGCCATGATGTGCTCGTTGGGAGGGTTTCTTTGAATGTCTATGAGACGACCGTCTCCTATGATGGTCATATCTTGAAGCCCTTCTTCCTCTAGGACTTGGGGATCGTGAGGGTGTCTTTGATCTTCTTCGAGGGCTAGGGGAAGGGGTAGAGGGGGGTGAGTTGGTCACACTATTGGCTCCCCTTCTGTTAAATCGGCTTTGGAGTTGTTGTGCATAGAGTCTATCTTCTTCTTCTTGGGTGACTCTTTTCTGTATATCCAACAATGCACGTTCCTCTTCTTCTAGTTGTCTGAATTTTTCTTTTTTAGCAGCCTGTTCATCTAAGTAGGCTTGCTTCTCTCTCTCAATGCTTCTCAATCATGTATTTGCATATCAAGAGGTGTCTTTAAGTGGGGAGGTTTGTCTCGAATGCCTTATTGCATTAGCTGCGTTGATGTGGTGATCACTAGATTCGTTGTTCTGGTCTTCATGTTGTGACCCTGAATCTGAGTGAGCTTGCTTATGCTGTCTTTCGGCTCGTTGATGAGCATCAAAATACCTCACGTTGTTAGGAGGTGACCCAGGTGGACTAGCATGAGAAGAACCACCATACTCTCTTCTGTGTCATTGGAAGATATCCTCAAGAGTTTGATTCATGGCTTCTCTTTGTTGTCGGGTGAAAGTGTAACTCATGTCCATACTTGATGAAAGTGGTACAAAAGAGGGGCTCACTTCACTAGGATTAGCTCCCGGATTAAAACAAACCTCAGATTCACTCTTAGGAGATTGGTCAAAAAGGGGTCCTTTTCCCTTAGGTTGTCGACGAGTCTTGACGGGTGGTAACTGGCTAAAGGCAACAGGGGGTCGCTTCCCTTGATTAACTTGGTACCTTGTCGTAACTGACATGAAAGAGAGATACTCTTAATGATAAGGTGACCTTTCAAAGTGTCAACACCAAACTAGGATAATCGAAGTCCTCTATTGTCCAAAGAGAAATGAAAAGAAAAAAAGGGCTTTACCAACACTGTCAAAGAGGTGCTTCAAATCAAAGGGTGACTACCCTTGCACTTTTGAATCAGGAGGTTGGAATAGGCCAAAAGATAATTGAAATTAAGGTGAAAAATGGAAGCGATTTGGACAATAAGAGTACTAAAATTTTCCCAGAATATAGCTAACAATTTTAAAGATGAACCTTGGCACCAAGAATGGCTTTCTAACTTGACAATTATTCCAAAGTGATTTTGTAAATCAAATGATGCTATCCCGGAGGACTAAAAACCAGAAATTTGGAGTCAGGGTGAGAAGCCTACTTTAAGATCTAGCTTAATTGACAGCAACTAAAACTGACCAAAATTTAAGCACGACAAAAATAAACCAGGCGATATACTCCAGGCTACTGGGGTGATAAACCTATATCCGCATGATACTTCACCCGAAGCCAGGTGATACTTCTTAATACTTGCGGGCGATATAGTCCAGGTAGGTCGGGTGATAGTCCGTTAGGGGTGAACTATCGCGCGATATTTCTCTTCAAAGCGGGTGATATTTCTAGTAAGCGCGAAGTATCGCGTGATACTTCGCTTTACAGGGTGCGATACTGTTGCAGATTTGTTTAACTCATGACCAGAATTGTGTGAAATTTGTGTTTTTGGGTCTGTTTGGTCAAAATTTCCAGTCTGAGGGTTGATGTTTTTTATTTCAATCACAATATCAGCAGAATTTCGACAGGTTTGCAAACAGTAAGGGATCAAAACATGGTCTCAAACACTTGAAACAAGGGAAAAAGCAACCTTGCCAAGACAAACACTTGTGATATCAGAATTGAAACAACACCCTATAAATGCTACCGATTGTTTGTATGTAAGAACGTTTGCACTGGTATCACACAACCGAAGACACTTCAAGCAGATCCATCCTAAAAATTTAAGGCTCAATACTTACCAACTTAGCCCACAACTTGATGCCCCCTGGCCTCACACCAAGTGGTTACCCACAAGAGATGTTGGCTTTGTCATGGAAATGTCAAATGACACAACCAAAGGGACACATATGGTGAGTATCTTAAGGTGATCCGGGTAAACCACTTGTATCAATCCTTGCACTAAGAAGATAAGCAGCTAAAAGAAGGTGGCTTCTATCTAATGGTTCTTAATAAGGATTTCCATTCACAACACCCCTCTTGCTCCTCATAAAGGACTAGGACCTCGCGGCCTCAAGAGTACCTTAAGCATTCTTGTTCAATATTTTCCCCATGGTCGCAATCCCATGAGCTACTCACATCAAACGAAGACAAGTGTTATGTCTATCAAGGTTTTTGGTGTCCTTGATAGCCTTGAGATTATAGTGAGTTGGAATCACTTGCCACCAAGGAAAATGATGACAAGGTTGTCCCCATTTGAGTCGTTCCTCTTGATTGCTCAAGAGCAGGCGTGCTAAAGGATTCCTAAACTAAACAAAATGGATCAACTCTTGAGGTTCAAAGTTTTTGATTCACCACAAGGGTGAAGAGCATACTCCCCTATCCCAAAAATCTCTCCCAATCACACCAAGCAAAGAGATTCAATTACTCCCTTGCTTCCAAAACCTTAAGATGGGTCAAGATTTTCTGATTCACCTAAAGGTGAAGAACATACTTCTCCTACCACCTCAAGATCCCTTTCACAAGGTATTAAGATTCCTAATACAATTAGTGAATGCCACACTTGAAAGGAAAGTAAATAACAATCAAGAAATAATTTTTTTTTTGTTTTTATGCTTGGGCAGCCCTGCAAAAACTGTTAGTAGCCCTCTTTGACATGCATTTTTAGCAATTTTTAAGCAAATGAGAGCACCTACAATCACAACTTGTTAGACCCACAAGGTTAGAAAAATCCAAATCCAAATGTAAACATGCAATAAACTACTAGATCTAAGCTAAAAGATGCGGGTTAGACCTATCTAAACACAGCAAAACAAAACATCAAGCTAAAATAATCAAATTCGGACAAGAAAACTGAAAACGCAAGTCTCTGCCAGACCAGGCGATATTTCTCAGACTTCACCAGTATCGCGTGATACAGTTTCCTATAGTCAGGTGATATTTCTCAGTCGCGCGATACTTCTCACTATGGGCGGGCGATACTTCGCCCGATAACAGGCGATAATTCTCAGTACTGGCAGGCGATTCTTCTTCCGCGTGAAGTTTCGTACCGCTATACAGAGATATATCGTGTGATATTTTTGAGAAGTATCGCACGATACTCTGAGACAGAAAACCAGAGACTGAAAAGTGAGCCGAAAAATTGACAAAAATATTGACGGAAAATGCAGAATTAAAGGGACAAAGCTAATCTACTCAGCCCCACGGTGGGTGCCGGAAATGTACACACTAAAATATGCACTTCTATGAACCATTACATGCAAGGTTGCTCAAGAATGAGGCCTCACAAAGCGGCTCATAGCTCTCTATGCATGGAGTTGCAAGATTGAAAATTGCTCTCAGCTAGAGCTATGAACTCATGACCTTGCTAGTCAACCACACAATGAGAGATTCAAGTGAAGACAAGGGCAACAATGCCAATATCTCCAAGAATCAAATATGAAGATGCAATGCAATGCAACTACAATGAGAATGCAATCTAAGCTATGAAAGGAAAGTACAATGCAACTAATCTATGAAAGAAAATAGCAATGGATTACAATGCCTCTTATTTAGACTATGTGAGCTTATTCTATTGCATAAAAGGAAATCTATACTAATAATGCCATTATTATGCCACTATGAAAGAAAATATGAACTACAATGAAATGCAACAAGTCTTCAATGTCTTCAAACTCCAAATGCACCTAAAACTTGTAGCATAACATTAGCATAAAACATGGATATCTACGCAAATGGAGGAGAGAGCTCTCCTTTTATAAGAAATGAAGTGAAATGGACCATGGAGATTAAGAGGCAAAAAGTCTTAATTAGCGGTGGAGCTTGAAAGAGGAGCAATCCATGTGCACAAGTATCCTCCAATGAGAGTGAAGTGTTGACTTTTGAGCCTCATGTGAGACAAAAAGTGCTTTTCTCTTTTTTATAAAATAGGAATAATGCTTTATTTGTGCAACCTAGGATAAGAGGAAAAGGTGGGCTTTTTATTTAATCAAAAGGGGAGGAAATATTCTTTTTAATCAAATAAAGACTTAGGATAAATGGTTAGCCCCTAGGATAAAAATCCAATATATGATCGAAATTAAGACTTGATCAAGAGATTGATATTGTTGAAAATATTGATTAATGATCAAAATGATTCAGGATTGACAAATCAAATAAATGGGCCCAAAGTCTAGGCGACCATTTTAGGGTGCATACAAATAGAGCCTCATTAAAAGACCACCATCCACTACCTTCTATGGAACAAATTTTACAATGTGTCTCTGGATCCAAGAGATTTTCATTATTGGATGGCTATTTAGGATATAATCAGATCCTAGTTAATGAAGAGGATCAATACAAGAGTGCATTTACAACCAAGTGGGGAACCATGGCTTATCAAAAGATGTCCTTTGGTTTGTCAAATGTAGGTGTTACATTTCAAAAGGTGATGGATATGGCCTTTAAAAGCCTCATGTACAAATTTGTACTTGTCTACATAGATGATATAACTGTCTATTCAAAGCATGCAGTAGACCATATCAAACATTTGAGAAATATTTTTGAAAGGTGTAGAGAGTTTGGGATATCTCTTAATCCCAAGAAATGTGTGTTAGTTCATGAAGGAAAATTGTTGGGATATGTAGTATCCAAAGAAGGAATTACAGTGGATCCTGAGAGAATTGTAGCCATCTTAGAACTACCATTGCCACATCATAAGAAAATTCTCTAATCTTTCATAGGAAAGATTAATTTTGTCAGGCGAGTCCTACCTAATATTGAAAATTTACTAAAGCCTTTGACAACCATGTTAAAGAAGAGTTCAAACTTCAGCTGGGCTAAGGAAGGGAAAGCCAATTTCCAAGCTATCAAAGAAGCCTTGACAGAAGATCCAACCTTGTTAAACCCAAATTTTAGTAAGGATTTTATCCTTTATGCTTATGGAGGACATGATGCTATATCTACAATGCTAACTCAAGAAAATTTAGAAGGATTGGACAACCCATTTCTTTCTTTAGCAAAGGTTTAGAGGAATATGAATAGAGATACTCTTTTGTAGAAAAACATGTACTTGCTATGGTAAAGAGCCTTAAAAATTTCAAATATCTATTGACTCATAGCAAGGTACACTTGAAGGTTACTCATCCAAGTGTAAAATAATTTTTTCTTTCCAAGGACCTAAATGAGAAAAGAGCTAGTTGGATCACCAAGGTAATGGAATATGACATTGATATTCAGACTACCAAGCTGGTTAGAGGAAGAGGTCTTTGTGAACATTTGGTAGAGGATGAAAGTTTAAAGAAATCAGAGTGAATGGATGCATCTTTAGTTGTGCATTCTATAGAAGAACATGCTGAGGCATCAGGTTGGTTGCCTAACATGATTCATTACTTGAAGATAGGACAATCTCTTGCAATTTTGGATTAAGTAAAAAGGAGGTATTATAGATTGCAATATGTTCCTTTTGTGCTGATAGATGAAGTTCTTTTTAGAAAGGATCACAATGGTGTCCTTTTAAGATGCATTGATTTAGAAAAGATAGCTGATGTTATATTTGAGTTTCATGATGGACCTTTTGGAGGTCACTTTTCTCCTAGGACTACTGCTTTCAAAATCATGAGGGTTGGATACTATTGGCCATCTATCTTTAAGGATAGTCATGATTATGTAAGAAAATGCACCAAATGTGCCATGTTTACAGGAAAGGAAAGGCTTGCAACCTTGCCCCTATAGCCAGTCAGAATAGAGAAAGCTTTCATGAAGTGGGGTATAGACTTCATTGGTGTGATCAATCCTTGATCTAGTGTAGGACACAAGTGGATAATCACTACAGTAGATCATTTCACTAGATGGACCAAGGAAATTACCTTAAAAGAATCAAATGAGAGTGTTGTCTTGAGTTTTTATGATGATATAATCCATAGATTTGGCACTCTAGACTCCATAATATCAGAAAATGCATTGGCATTCACAGGCCTCAAAGTCTCAGAGTGGGTAGTCAAGAATGGCATCTACCTGAATACCAGTTCAAATTACTACCCCGAAGGCAATGGTTTGGCAGAATCAAGAAATAAAAACTTGATTAGGATAATCAAGAAGATTCTCCAAGATAATCAGAGGGATTGGCATACTAAGCTCAGGTCTGCATTGTGGTTAGATAGAATTATCCCAAAGAAAATCATTGGTAATCATCCTTACATGCTAGTATATGGCAAAGAGGCCAAGTTGTCCATTTCAACTGAATTGCCAGCTTTGGACTTGACCACCCAATATGTCCTATTTGAAGGGGAGGTTCCCTTGTAGATCAGGTATGCTCAGTTGATGGAGTTAGAGGAAATTAGAGATAAATTCATGAAAGATATGGAGTTTCACTAGATGCAAACAAAGAAGAGCTTTGATAAAAAGAGCCAGGGTCAAAGATTTCAAGGTTGGAGATGTAGTCCTCAAATGGGATGAATTCAGATTGAGATTTGGAAAACATAAAAAATTTGATTCATTCTAGGGTGGACCATTTGTTATAATAGAATGTAAGGGATCCAATGCTTTCTAGCTATCAAATCTTGAAGGGGTTTCCTTGCCAATCTCAGTCAATGGATTCCATCTGAAGCCCTATTTTGAGGTTAGTCCCTCTCTATAATTTCTTGTAAATGTTCCCCTGCTTTCTTTACCTATTTTCTAAGTTAGTTTTCTACTTTTCAAGAAGTGCCTATGGACAAGTTCACCCTACTGGTTCAATTTTGTCTCTCTATCAAAATTTTGTGCTTAGTATGACCCCATGCCCAATGGATTATCTCAAGGCCACTGGTTTTCCATGTCTAGCAAGCTAACATCCAGAAAAAATCACCAAAATGTTACCCTAATTTTCCTATTCTATACAAATTTGGCTAAAATATATCCCGAGGTCCTTGTTTTAACCTTGCCAAGCATCCCTAAAAATTTCATGCCTCTACTCTTTTTCCTCTAGCCTCTGCAATGGTTTCTAGGTCTCTGGCTAGGTGCAAAAAACCCTTTAAAAAATTCATAAAACTAGCCGTTACCCTAAAAACCCTAGGGCTTTGTTCTATTTTGTAGTTACTTTTTTAGCCACTTAAGTTCCATCAATTTCCATGTGTGCTTTAATTCCTTCAGTCACCAAATCTCTGATTCCCAGTGGTCAAAGCCCTAACACTTAGCGATTTGGCGAGGGATTACCTTTTGAGTTGGTAGTCTCTACTTAGCAGCTAAAGTCAAGATTCTTGATCTAACGGTTGTCGCATGATCTTGTGGCCTCAAAAGATTCCATGAGATCTTGTGATGATCGTCGATTTTCCTATCTGCAAAGTTTGGTTATCAGTGGGTCTGGCCATGTTGTCCGAGCTGTACATCTTTGATTGGTTAAAGACTTATGATTTGGCACCATGTCAATACGGGCCCAACAATTGTCAGTCAACGATGATTTAACAACTGGTGCATGATCTGAAGGAGATTTTTTGACACATGAGATCATGTACCCACCATTGATCTTACTTTATCTCTGGGCTCTGTCAAGTGGGTCCTCAGTTTCTGACATGCTCGTTCGTTATTGGTTGGCCAGATGATAGCTTGGATCTCTCAGTAGGACCATGTCAGAAGGTTTGTGGATGTGTCAAAAGGCAAAGATCTATGGTGGTCATATGATCTCATAGAATCTTCTGACCCTATGAGATCATGCGACAACCGTTCAATGAGAATCTCAGTGGGTCGTGGGTCCATGCTTGTCACAGGTGTTGACGTGCTCACTCCTCATTGGCTGTTGAATTAAATAGGTGGAGATGTGTCAGTGGGGTTGAGTATCTTAAGTGAGGTGGCGGGGAAGTAAGATCTGTGGTGGTCACATGTTCACAAGGAATATTCCTTGCACAAGGAATATTCCTTGCCCTTGCAATCATGCGACCACTGTCTGATGCAAGGTCCAGGTTCTTTTGACTTATGAGGTATCGGTCTTTTCTGACGTGCTCATTTTCTATTGGGTACTGCTAACGACATGGTCTTTCACTATTTGAGATGGATTTTCAAGTTGTTTTCAAGTGCATCGTAGCCATTCATCTACCGGTTGGGGTTTCTCATCGACGGTTGTGTTTTAATTTCAAAATCACTAGCCATTAATATTTGAATTTGAATATCTCTGCGAGGGTTTTTCTTTTTCTACTCTTTCGGCCATGCATGATGTTAGGTAGCTCAAAAATTAAATTCTCAGGATGGTTGTGGTTGTGAAGATGATAGAAGTGACTGTTGGCTGGCATTTGCAGGGTCCTTCATTGCATTTTCACGATAGGAGGTGTTAGAAAGAGTTGGCACCACCTTTTGAATGGTACTGCTACCCAGGGAAATAAGATTAGATTGTTAGCCTTCATGGCTTAGTGGAGTTACAGGTGGGTAGATGAGTCGAGGTTGTTGTGTCTACAGGTGAGTTTAGTACAGTAGGATCAACACGCAAAGAAGGATATGCTCCGATCAGCCAGACATTCTCAGAATTTGATGATGGGTCATCAGTACAGCTAGGGTTTGATTATTGTATTGTAAAACCATGTAACCCTAGTTAGGTTTTTGACTCTTGCCTACGTGCAGGTGAGTTGGTATATATTATATTTTTAGAGCTTTTTGAGCTCAGAGTTCACATTTTTGTAAGGGAGAGAGTCCACTTTTGAAAGAAAGTGATCCTTTCTCAGAAGGCTATCTGTGGTATCTTCTCTACCCTCTAGTCCTCTACTCTTTGTAATCTCCCATTGATTATTCAGGCAACTTTAAGGTATTTGTGGCATTCTCTCTATCCCTATCCTTTCATTGTTTGGATCATCTCTTAATGAATGAAAGTCTATGCATGTTTTCAATGACAACTTAGGGTTCCTGATCCCTCTTACTTTCTATAATTGTGTGTGTTATTGTGTTTGATCTAATTTAGATATTTTTGTGGGTATACTTCAGCCCCCTAACAGTCTTGTCTCAATCCTACACTGAGTTGCAGAATTGAATGTCTGCTTGCAGGTCATAGGTTGTGTCTTATGTTCAGGCCCTCCTATGAGACACTTATGAAAGCCTATTTAGTAAGTTGTGACCTACTAGACCTAAGCCTTTCATTGATTCTATCCCTCTATGCTGCAATTCATACCCTAATTTTGGTGTATCACCTAGTAGGTAGTTTGCTTTCAGTCATTTCCCTTTCCAAGCATTCCTTCTATCCCTTTCCCTCAAAAGTTTACTTTTCCTATCAAGAAGAAAATTAAGGTGATTTTCCAAGAGGAACCAGCCTAGAACCTGGAGGTCTCATCTCAGTTAGCATAGGTCCCACAACCTAGAGATGATTCCCATGTTATACTAGGTTATCAAGACTATGAGAGCTTGAAACAAGGCTACAAACTTAGTGTATAATAGTAGCCTGATTGATGATTTTTTTATGTGATGGATGAAAATGGAATTCCCAATCCTCCTTATAAAATATTTTAGGGGGTTGAAAACAAAGTAGGCTGACCTGGGAATAAAATAAATCAATCAACAAACCCAAGACACTTTACACCCTACACCTAAAATCCCTCGGGGAAGAGGTTGAGATGGTCAACCTCTTTCTTAGAATAGGTCAACCTAAGTTGACCTATTCCCAAGAGGGGTCCCAAAATGAGGCATCATAGACCTCAAACGGAGTGCAAAAAGAATCAGGAGAAAATAATCCTACTAGATGATATGACCAAAAAGGTGATAAAATAACAACTAAACGGAACATGCCAGAAAATCAGAGATGATCCAGAAATGGGAGAGGGATTAGGAAATAGAGGGAGATAGACAAAAACCACACTAAGGAGGGCTAAAAGGTCTCAAAATGAAGTTTGCGCATTTTAAGATGGTACATTTATACCCCATTTTAGTGGGAGTATCAAGCAAGTCATACTCTCGGTAAAGGAGAGAAAAGAGAGAGATAATGTCACAATGAGATAGAACATCTCCAAGTTTAAGGATGTAATCCACCAAACCTAGGATCCTAACTTCATTCCCATGCATAAGAGCACAAAAATGAAGAAAATGAAAACAAAGGAAAAAGAGAACCAAAGGTAAACAAAAGACTCAAAATAGGTTAGTACAAAAACCCAAATCAATTAGTGAAAGAGACCTTAGCTAAAGAAATGTCTCACCCGGCAATATCATATTTGGAAGGCTATTACAAAGAATAAGGGATCACATAGGAAAGGAAATAGAAACACAAAGGATTACATCCTTCATGATTTCAGCTTGCTACATGAAAGCATGGAGAGAGAGAGAGAGAGAGAGAGAGAGAGAGAGAGAGAGAGAGAGAGAGAGAGAGAGAGAGAGAGAGAGAGAGAGAGAGAGAGAGAGAGAGCAATAAGGTTTGTGTGCCTTACTGTGAATCAACATAAGGGAGGATTGAATAGTCTAAAAGGTTTTTGTGTCTAATATTCAATCTTGAAAAATAAAGAAAAATGTAGGATCAAATGGTCTGGTGGGTTTGTGTGCTCGGTAGTCAATCTTGTGCATCTGTCAGTGACTTTCACATGCATGTATGTTTATTTTCCCATCGTGGATCAATTCCTTGGTATCACCATGAAGTGAACATATGTTTGTGTGCTATGTGTGTGCATTTACCTGAGATGGAGAATTATCATTGATACTTGCTAGGGAGTGGCAAATGTAAAAAATGTAAAGCAAAATGTGTTTCCCTGGTATGGAGAAGTGTCACTAATACCTACTAGGGAGTGGCATATAATGATGTAAAAGTAAAAATGCATAAAAAGTAAACTATAGTACAAAGAGGGCGTATATATGCTCCACTCCTTATGATGACTATGTAGCCATAGATATCATAAGGAAGAGAATCAAGGATAACCACCTCTAACAATAAGAAGATATCCTTTAACAACAATGTAGGCCATAAAATTAGCCAAGAGAATTGACTCTTGTAAGCTAAGAAAATAGATAAATTATGAAAGGATATGTCACTTATAAGAAGAGACCCTTGAAAGTAAGAGATATTGTTATCAAGACATCTACCTTCAAGAGGAGTATCATGAACAAAGATAAAAACTTCAAAAAGAGAGAGGAAGGGGAACAAGAATTCACCTATCCAACCCCCTGTATATAGGTGGGATAGGGATCCTTGGAGGATGTCAAACTTTAAATCACATAGTAAGGGAAAATGTTTATAATGAACATAAATTTTTCAATAAAGAAGAGGTGATCATTAAGGATATGCACTTCTTGTATATAAGAGAGAGTCATGATCAAGACAACAATTCCTTACAGGAAAAGAAATGTCACATAATAAAAAAATACCAATGTACTAAGGAAAGTAGATCCTTAGACAAATAAAAAATGTACAAATGACCTTTCCCCCCAAGTATGAGACAAGGAAGAGAATCTTCATGGTGGATTATATAAAAAAATCTTGTGAGATATAAAGAAAAACTATAAGCAGCAACCATAATCTAGTCGTGCATAAAATAAAACACTCAATATCAAACAAGAAGTATCATAGAGTAATACAATACCATAGAACAAAGAAAGGAAAGAAACACAATAGATTATGAAATTCTAAACATAAAATGCTAGTAAAGATATCACCTATGAAGGAAACTGTAAATGATTACTAAATGGAAAACATCGAAATCTAAGGCATGGAAGGACATTGTTAGGCAACAATGATCACGTTGTGCATGAAACAAAGCATTACATAATCGTAGATAAGAATGTATCATAAGTAATGAAAATATATAGAAAAGATGAAAGGATACCATGTTATGTAGGTATAACAAAGAGATAACATGTACTTAAAAGAGAAAATAAGGTAATCCTCCTAGGATAAATAACTTATAATATCTATAAGACAAAGATCAATGTAAACATATTATAAACAATATACACCTAAAAGGGAAAAGGGAAGGATACATATTAAGTACATTGAAACATGTCTCTGAGATACCAAATATTCACTTTGTACAAAGGATATTAAAGTATAGAAGACATATGTAAAAGAGCAAATTAGATCCCAAGAAAAGATGAACTTTGCCCCCCATTGAAGAGAGACAAAGTAAAAGACCTAATGTGCCACTCTTGAGCATATTATAAAGAATAAGAGAGAGTGGCTATAGGGAATATAAATGAAAAGTAATCTTATGAATGTGAAATAAAATATCTTGTGTATACAAAATTTACCATTTTCAACTTTTCCATGAAGATACAAAATGAATTTCATACAATCAAAAAGTAAGTGTTCATTATTGTAACAAAAAGGACATGAAAATTGAAAATTAGCATTCTTTTGATAAGGTTGATATCTTAAAGCGCAATCAAAAGGTAGCAGTAAAATCTTAAAGGTAAGGCTTATTGAGTATCATTAAGAGATAAGGTTGTAGTTGGTAAAAGAGGGTGAAGAGGAGGCCATGAGGGAGGAAAAGAAGGAGTTTTTGAAGGGGAAATATAACCAAGGCCTTTTTGAGGGTTTTGGGGAGGAATGTGAATAAGAAGCTTAATCCATTCCCATGTATACCAAGGCCTAAACCCTTATAACCTTTTCTAGTGATAATATTATAACCTCTGGTGTAGGTAGAACAGAGAGCAGCTGGAGAAAATGGTTTATCTTGAGGGTGATGAGTAAATGTAGTGTAAGGTGGAACTATGGAATTGGAAGTTGCATGTATAGGAGATGGTTGTGTAGGTATAGGAGAAGATGAAGGAGATGGCTCATTGAATAATTAATTAGTATCTAAGTCATGAACCATACTTTGAGTTTGTGGGAATGTAGAAGGGGTTTGGTCATAGACAGATCTAACTGAAAAGATAAGAGAAACCAAAAGATTAACTCAAATCAGAAGGAGGAATGCATCAGGCTCACCAAAATAAGGTGAACACCTAATGTAAAAAGGGAGATCAAGGGGGCTAACTCCAAAATCAAAAAATGAAGATACGTTGGGTTCACCAAAATGTTTAGGGAAAAAATTTTATGCACTTCGGTGGATATCTTGGATATTATAGGTCCTGGGATCTCTTCCCTTTAGGGGATGACTCTTTGTAGGTTGTTCTTTTGTTTTAGTACCCTTCACTCTTCTTTGAGTAGTGTATACTTCACTTTTGTAGCATTATTTTATGCACATGCACTAAGATAAAGTGTCATTCTATTGCATGCTTGGAATCTTGATCATGTTTGTGCTATTTGTACTTGCACTCCATTATAAAGTTCCATGGGGGGGTTTGATTTTTGTATTACTTTTCCATCTACCTTTGTCAAATGAGTGTTCCTTCCATGTCATTAGCCTTAGGGTATCTTTATTTGTTCTTGTGCTTTCTATGCACCTTCGATGTTCCTAGTTCTTCATGATGCAGTTCTTATTGGCACTCTTTTCAATGTACCTATCACCTCTCTCTTATTATAATTATGGGGGGGGTTCTATTGATCATTATTCCACTTCCTTGGTTCGATAGTGTGAGCTATGTATTCAGTATTTGTTCCTATGTACTAGGCAAATGCAGTGGCTTGGTACCTATGCATTTTGGTGAGATGGATCATTTACCATATAGATACTCTTTCTTTCCCATTTTTAGAGGCACTCTTCCATCTTTGATTGATTAGCTCTTCAGCCTTTGGTGTTTTATACCATCTATATCTTTGATTTCAGTTGTTTTCCTATGTTTGCCTCCTGATTCAAGTAATATCATTTGAGGGCACTCATACATATTACAATATTCTCTACTTGGTCATGCTCTATTTCAGTGGAGGATCCTCAGATCAGTAGTTACTTCTTGATAGAGTTTGCATCTTCTTGCTTCAGTGATGTTCTACATGTTCATTCTTGTTCCTATTTTTTGGAACATTCCTAGTTTTGGAGGCTTCTTCAGTCCTTCAGATTAGTTTTTTGTCTCCTTTTGGAGTAGAGTTTTTCCCATGTGGTTTTCTCTATTTCTCTTCTTTGTAGAGACTCTCTTTTGTACTTGGGTATCTCATCAGGCCATGTTGTCGGGACCCATTTTTTGCTTTTAGCATTGTAGTTTCCTTTGCTTTCTTCTTGCATTTTTTGTAGTTTCATTGTTGCTCATCTTAAGGGGGGGTGTTAGAGTAAATTATTAATTATATTAATTAATTTTACTCCCTTCTTAAGATGTCAACTCTTTTACTTTATTTGTTTATATTTAAACACACATGCACTAGTTGTTTTAAACTAATGCACTAGTTGTTTAAATATAAACTTGCATGCATTAGTCTTGTAATAATTTAACTAATTATTACATGCACTAGGGTTTTTCTTTCAAGGCTTTCGATCTCCTTTATAAGGATGATCCATTGTATATTTTATTCATTCATTATTTGAGGATATTTTCTTCTTCATATTTTTTAGTCAAACCCTTGCCCTCTTCTTGTCTCTACTTCCTTGTAACAAGGTTTTGTATGCAGGTGATCTTTGAGTTTTGTGGATTTGTATTGCTCAAATCCTACAATGAATTTAACAATGTAAACTATATGAAGTGTATTTGTTAATTAACCATTTCCATCCTAACATTCAATGTAGCAGTATGGAAATTTCAGGAAAAAATAAGAAGTACATGTATGTCTAACCACCTTAAACACAATCAAATGATTTTTTTTTGTTGCAAGATTCTAGATATAAGTATTAGACTCATGTCTAGATGTGACACATATGTTTTTATAATTTATTTCTAAGTAAATAATTAATTATGGTTTCTCTTCTATAACTTTTCCAGAATACAAAAATTCTCGTGTCTGACCACGTTAACTTAGTCTAAACTTTATCAAATTGAAATTTTTATTTATTTTTCTTGTAGTAGGAAAAACATAGAATGTGAAACATATTTTGGATTTCAAAAATGTTATACAGTTTGAAATTTATAGCTATTTTTCAATAAGTCTATCAATTAGGACTAGAAAGATAACAAGTAGGTATATATCTAACCACATTAAACAAAATTAAATGATAATATTTTTTTATAAGATTCTAGATAAAAGTAGTAGACTCATTTTTGGATGTGATGTATATTTTTTTGTATTTATTTTCCAAGTAAATAATTAATTATTATTTTTCTACTAAAAATATTTTTGAATATAAAAACTCTCGTGTTTGACTACCTTAACTTAGTCTAAACTTCATCAAATTCAAATAGTTTTATTATTATTATTATAATATTAGGTCAAGCATAAAATGTGATGCATATTTCAGATTTTGAAAATGTTATATTATTTGAAAATAATAGTTGTTTTTCAAAGAGTCTATCAATCAGGACTTCTTTTTCACATCACCACTTTTTGGCATACCATGATCCTGCACATACCCACCTATTAGGTACTATTAGGTCTTAAGTGATACTATTAGGTCCTACTAGGTCTTAAGGGTCTTATTGGGTCCTATTGGGTCTTAAGGGTCTTGTTGGGTCCTAGGGGAGAGAGAGAGAGAGAGAGAGAGAGAGAGAGAGAGAGAGAGAGAGAGAGAGAGAGAGAGAGACGGTGTGGACAAAGTATTTATGAGTTTGGTGAGAGAGTCATAATGGGCACAATGGGAGAGACAAAGATTTAAAATTTTCTAACATTTCCTAATAAATTATCTAATTTTTTCAAAGGTTTCAATTTTTTCTAAATTTTCCAAAAGTTTGAAGTTTTTGTAAATTTTCCTATGTTTTAAATTTTTATAAATTTCCTTAAATTGTTCTAAAATTTTCTAATGAAAATAATTTAAAACTAACATTTTAACATTACTAATTAAAAATAATTTAAAAACTTACAATAAGATTACTAAAAATGTAAGATTTTCTAACATTTTGTAGTTTTTTCTAATATTTTCTAGTATTTTCTAATGTAATTTTTTAAAACTAAAAATTACCAAAAAAAGAAATAACTATTTGAAAATTAAATAAAGAAATAAAATAATTAATAAACATATAATTTACAATAAAAAATAATTAAAAGAAAGAAAAATGTGTGTACCTGGAATATACGACAGTTGAAGGAGATGAAATAAAAGACAATGAGGATGAAGTGAGCAAGGATGTCAGGAAGTCATTAGGGGGTTCACTCCAACATTGGGGTCTACTGCGCTCCCCCAGCAGTGAATATGAAAATGACACCCCTCCACCAAAAATTTGTAGTAAATATGGCCGAGGGGGTCTTCGTGCGAAGATGATGTCAGCCCTTCACGTGAAGTACCCTATGTCAGGGTCTTCATGTGAAGAGTTGGTTTGTCTTCACGCGAAGACCCCCTCTTTGTGCAAAGACTTTAAAACATGAATATTTTTGTCTGACCAAATTTCATTTGTCCCCAAAAGTGGGACTCACTATTGTGAGACCACCCACTACCCTAGGTGTTTAATGAAGGAGAATCCTGTGGTGTAAGGGAAATCCTACATCACCCAAAATTATTTCTTTCATGCTAGTTTTCTTTTGATGTTTTTGCTTTTCTAGAATCCATTTGGGAAAATTAGAAATTCAAACTTAAAAAAATTCACTGCTACATTTTTGGGCCACCCTTCTATTTTTGGGAAGTTTTAATTTGAAGGAAAATGAGGAAAAAAATTAAGGGAAGCTTCAAAATGGAAAATTAAGCACTTTGGCAAAAGGGTTGAGCCAAAATCATTCAATGTTTAAAATTTATCAAGGTTTCAATTTTCTAAAAATCTACTAAAATTTCTTTGGAGCCAATTTTGAAGCACTAAATGTCATAGTTCTCTTAGAGAGTTTTTCAACACTTCAAATGACACATCAATTAGATGCCTAGATCAAAAGTTATGCCTCCCAAAAGTTGGGCAATTTTTTAGGAACTTCCACATTTTAAAATCTACCTCAGATTTATATTTCAAACTCCCTATTTTGGCATCCAATCGCAAAAACCTTAAAATTCAAATTTTACTTTTGGCTCTAACTAGGAAAATATGTTATTTTGGGAACCCATCTTCAGGGTGAAGGGCAATTTTTGGGAGAAGAAAGTCCTAAACCCTAAACTCTAAACCCCAATCTTGACCACAATATTAACTATGATGTAGACCCTTACTCTAACCATAATCCTAAACCTGATAGTAATATTAACCCTAACCCTAACCATAATAAAAATCCCAACCCTATCACAAACCTTAACCCTAATCCTGATAGTAATTCTTGCACTAACCTTACCCCAGACCATAACCCTAACCATGATGTATACCCTAAAATCTTAAGAGTAATCCCAAACCCTAACCTAAACTCTAATCCTAACCTAAACACCCACTCTAGCCCTAACCATGTTGTAATCCTAAAATATAATACTAACCATGACATAAACCTTAATCTTAACCCTAAGCCCTAACCTCAATGCTAATCAAAACCCTAACCCTCACTATGATGTAAACCCTTACCCTAACCATAATCTCAAACCTAACCCTAATCTTAAGGTTAACCCTAACTCTAAACCTTAACAATAATAAAAACCTTAAACTAATCATAATACTGTCCACAATGTAAACCCTTACCTTAACCATAATCCTAACTTTAAACCCTAAATCCTAATCCTAACCATGATGTCAATAATTCTAAGCCTAAGCCCTAATCCTATTATAATTATAATCCAAACCCAAACCCTAACCATAACCATAACTCTACTCCTAACCATCACTGTTAACCTAACCTTAACACTAAACCCTTACTTTAATCATAATAATAAATGTCAACTGATTTCTAAGCCTAATGCTAACCCTAACCATGATATAAACTCTACCCTAATGGTAACCCTAACCATGATATAAACTGTAACCCTAAATGCTAACACTAATCATATTAATTTATTCAATGTATTACATGCATTGTGACTACTACTAGCTAATATATACTCTATATTTAAAATATGTCAAGATGCATCGAGGCATTGAATATTTCATCATTAATATAGAGATAAAACTTAAAGTTGAAAAAATTCAATGCCCTGATGCATCTCAACGTATTTTAAATATAGAGTATATATTAGCTAGTATCTAACATAAATGATAACAACATATAAATATACATTTATTTAATACACTTTAAAACTAGGAAACATCAGGCACATGCCATCATCGAAGATGCGAAAAATAAAACCGACGTAGCTTTTGTGAAGTAGCATGTATTTGTTTTATGTTTTGCACCTAGAAACATCGTGTCCACAATCATACATTATTGAAGATTCATGAGACAAAACATGTGAATATTTCCCAACTACCAACCGATTTTTACTTCAAATATTTTAAGTTCTTACGAATTTAGAAATTGTGTTCACATCGATTTCTTTAACTTTGTTTCGTGGAATGAGTTAAGTTATGAATTTAGAAACATAGTAATAATTATGCAAGATATGTATTGAGCCAGTTTAAAGTGGGAATAAATAATTCATAAAATTTAGGATTAATTTTACATAATCGATTTTATATATTGGATAGATCTTAAACTAAAAGAAATGACACCAATACATGTCAAGAATATGCATAAATATATAAAATATATAATTGAATAGTAAAAATGATGGTAAATAAAAAAATATAAAAAATTCAATATAATATTATACAAATTTATGGATAAGTATTTATATCAAGTATTAATGAAATGGATAAAAAATAATTAAGAATTAGTAAGAATATAAAAATTTCAACATTAGAATAATATAATTATTATTACATTATAATTTTTAAAGATCATTTATTAAGCTTTAATAAAATTTATAAAAAATGTTTTTTTTTTGTTTTTATAAAAATGGCAGAGCCATTATATTTTATTAATACCTGCTTCAGTGAGGCTCCAGGAGGAAAGAAGTAGTGAAGAAACTCCCTTCTCAGCTGAAGTACAAATGAACATAGACCCAAAGAGTATACAAAATTGAAATAAGACTACCACCCTAAGACTAATATAAACATAATACCATGATTCTACACTACCTCAGGACATACAAGTGAGAGCAGTGTGAAAGCCCAAAAGAGGGTCACTTGATTTTAGAAAAACTGAACCCCCATGCTGATCAGATAAACCAATATTAACATAACATGAAAACAATGCTTATATATACACAACCCCCTAAGAGATCACAAATTCGAAGTGCATTCCCCCTCAGCCCATAAGGGTCCTAATTTATCGTTAAGTTCTCTAATAAGAGAATCACTATCCCACAACATAGAGCTGGAGAGAAGATTAACACCTTGGTTAGCAAGCCAATCTGTCAATTTGTTTGCTTCCCTAAAACAGTGAGATACTTTAAATTCTTCAAAATGGGAAAGCAGACCCCAAGCTTCCTTAAGAATGTAATGCAAGTGCCAGCTAAAAATAGCCCTTGTCATAAGGGAAGAGGTAATGATTTGGGAGTCCCCTTCAATATGAATGCAGTGAAAGCCATAAGAAATCACCAACTTCAGACCTTGGAGAAGAGCTCTAGCTTCTGCAACATTATTGGATCCATCAGGAAATCTAGAGTAGGCTGCCTTGATAATCTGAGAGTCTAAATTTCTCAAGATGAAACCACCTCCAGATGTGCCTGAGTCGCCTCTAGAGGCCCCATCAAAATTTAATTTAACAAAATGAGAATCTGGGGGTTCCCATTTCACATCCTTCCTCTTATCCTTTTTAGACTGATTCCCAACCAAAACTCCCTTAAGGGGGAATAGAAATAGATAGCCAAGAGTTTAAAATACTAGAATCCTGAGAGGAAAAGGAGGAGGAAAGAGATTTTGACCTTGCAACATATGCATTAACCATTTATGATACCTATTTTTCCACCTCCTAACAAACTTGAACCGAGGAACATGATTCTTTCCTGAAAATTCTTTTATTCCTCTCCCACCACAAGCTCCAAGTAACAACTTCTGGAACAATTCTCCAAATCTGAGCAAAGAAAGAATCCTTATAAAGGAGTGGCCATTGATGAATAAGACTGATTAAATCTACTAGAATAGGTCCCTGCCAATTAAGCTTTCCCAAGATCAAATACCATATTTCCTATGCAAATCGACAAGAAATAAATAGGTGATCAGAGTCTTCCAATTGAGAGTTACATAACACACACATAAATCTGTCTGCAATCCCCAATCTGCAAAGCCGATCACTAGTGAGGTTCCTCTTCTGGATAGCCAACCAAAGGAAAGATCCAGCCTTAGGGAGGACTGCTAGGTACCAACAGAAATGATACAAATGAGAGGGGACCCCCACCTTGGTAGTAAGGACTTTATAACCAATTTTAATTGAATATCTACCATCTGGGGCTGCTAACCAAATTAGTTTGTCACTAGACCCATTAATATGAAGGGGCTGATGATCCAAGATCCTAGATAAGTAATCCAATTGATCTTTAGGAATGTCCAAAGAGGATAAATCTTTCCAAACTGCTAAAGAACCTTCTGGAGACTGAGATAGAATAAAATAATCAGCCACCTGACCCCCAAATGTTGCTGAAACCAAGTTTTACAATTGAGATTAATGCCTAGATAAGAGGAGATAGGAGGTAATCCATTCTAGGAGTCATCCCAAAAATTTGTTGTACCCCCAAATTAACAACCCATGAAAGGTGAGGGAGAATAACCTTTCTGCATTTCAGGACAAAATTCCACATAGCTGAGCCGGAGGGTGGATTCCTAATTGTAAAAATACAAGAAGGGTCTTCTGAATCCAAATATTTTACTCTAATGATCTTGGCCCATAGGGATGAAGGATTCTCATAGTATTTCCAAGCTAATTTTGCCCCTAAACTCATGTTTCTCTCAACTAGGCTATGGAGACCAACCCCCCCACAATATTTAGGGAGACAAATCTTGTCCCATGAAACAAGGGGAACCTTTGCTACTCCATCATATTACCTTTCCAGATAAAATCCTTAAGGCATTTATGAATCTTTTCTAAAAATTGCCCTGGGAGCCAAAAGAACTGACATGACATAATTCAGAATAGAGGACATACTAATTTCATAAGAAGAATTCTACTCGCTAGTGACAACCATCTGGTCTTCCAGGAGGCAATTCTTTCCCTAATGGAGAGGCAGATGTGATCCCAAAAAGAGGCTTTACACGACCATTGAAAGAAAGGGATTCCTAGGTATTTGCTAGGAAGTTCAACAATTTCAAAGCCCATCACTTTTTTTATAGCTAGTTGGGAGGATTTAGGTAGATGAAAAAAGAAAATCTTGGATTTAAATTTATAAAAATGTTTCTAATTATTTTTTTTTTTTTATAATGTTAGTTTTTTAAATTATTTTTAAATAATTTATCCATAAATTATATCTAATATATCTATTATTTGTATGAGATTAAAATCATTTCTAATATATATTTATGCTTCTCTAATGTAATGACCCATATTTATTTGAATGATTATTTTGACATCCTAATTGATCACATTAAATAAATGCATACATAATGTCTCCTTTCTATTAAAAGGAATGGAAACCATTCTTGATGTAAAACATATTTGTACCTCATTTAATTAAGTTGTAATCATATGAATGAATCTCCATATGAAAACAATACCTATGTGACTTTCATTTTTTTAATAGATACAATTAATTATAATTACTCACATTAATATAAATAATATTTTGACCATTTAATTGAAATAATAAAAATGATTTTTAATTATTTAGATAAAATATATATTTTAATATCTTATTCTTGACAAAACATCCTTTTGAAGCACCAGTTAAAGTCAAAACACAAGATTTATGATGGGTGATTAAATTCAAAAATATTTTTATCTATCT
>BSBK01009447.1:565000-567768 GCA_027943335.1 Chamaecyparis obtusa | reverse complement strand
AAACCAGAGTTAAAAAAAAAAAAAAAAAAAAAAAAAAAAAAAAAAAAAAAAAAAAACTTTCGGGTCATACGTGTAGCCACGCCCAGCTCGCCCGCCGGACGGGATCCCCATCGAGCTCGTCGAGCCGAGCGGCGCTCGCCGGGCGGGGGTCCGATCCGAGCGGAACCGAACCGGTCGAGCTCTCCGGGGAGCGGCGGGGCGGGATCGGCGCCGAGCTCGCTCCGGGGCGGGGTCGAAACTCGCGGAAAAAAAATGAACAAAGGAGGCTCCGTACGAGGATAAGAACGAAAAAACCAGAGTTTTAAAAAAAAAAAAAAAAAAAATTACATTCGGGTCATACGTGTAGCCACGCCCAGCTCGCCCGCGGACGGGATCCCCATCGAGCTCGTCGAGCCGAGCGGCGCTCGCGGGCGGGGTCCGATCCGAGCGGAACCGAACCGGTCGAGCTCTCCGGGGAGCGGCGGGGCGGGATCGGCGCCGAGCTCGCTCCCGGGCGGGGTCGAAACTCGCGGAAAAAAAATGAACAAAGGAGGCTCCGTACGAGGATAAGAACGAAAAAACCAGAGTTAAAAAAAAAAAAAAAAAAAAAAATTACATTCGGGTCATACGTGTAGCCACGCCCAGCTCGCCCGCGGACGGGATCCCCATCGAGCTCGTCGAGCCGAGCGGCGCTCGCGGGCGGGGTCCGATCCGAGCGGAAACCGAACCGGTCGAGCTCTCCGGGGAGCGGCGGGGCGGGATCGGCGCCGAGCTCGCTCCGGGGCGGGGTCGAAACTCGCGGAAAAAAAATGAACAAAGGAGGCTCCGTACGAGGATAAGAACGAAAAAAACCAGAGTTAAAAAAAAAAAAAAAAAAAAAAAAATACATTCGCGTCATACGTGTAGCCACGCCCAGCTCGCCCGCGGACGGGATCCCCATCGAGCTCGTCGAGCCGAGCGGCGCTCGCGGGCGGGGTCCGATCCGAGCGGAACCGAACCGGTCGAGCTCTCCGGGGAGCGGCGGGGCGGGATCGGCGCCGAGCTCGCTCCCGGGCGGGGTCGAAACTCGCGGAAAAAAAATGAACAAAGGAGGCTCCGTACGAGGATAAGAACGAAAAAACCAGAGTTAAAAAAAAATTTAAAAAAAAAAAATTACATTCGGGTCATACGTGTAGCCACGCCCAGCTCGCCCGCGGACGGGATCCCCCATCGAGCTCGTCGAGCCGAGCGGCGCTCGCGGGCGGGGTCCGATCCGAGCGGAACCGAACCGGTCGAGCTCTCCGGGGAGCGGCGGGGCGGGATCGGCGCCGAGCTCGCTCCCGGGCGGGGTCGAAACTCGCGGGAAAAAAATGAACAAAGGAGGCTCCGTACGAGGATAAGAACGAAAAAAACCAGAGTTAAAAAAAAAAAAAAAAAAAAAAAAAAAATTACATTCGGGTCATACGTGTAGCCACGCCCAGCTCGCCCGCGGACGGGATCCCCCATCGAGCTCGTCGAGCCGAGCGGCGCTCGCGGGCGGGGTCCGATCCGAGCGGAACCGAAACCGGTCGAGCTCTCCGGGGAGCGGCGGGGCGGGATCGGCGCCGAGCTCGCTCCGGGCGGGGTCGAAACTCGCGGAAAAAAAATGAACAAAGGAGGCTCCGTACGAGGATAATAACGAAAATACCAGAGTTAAAAAAAAAAAAAAAAAAAAAAAAAAAAAAATTACATTCGGGTCATACGTGTAGCCACGCCCAGCTCGCCCGCGGACGGGATCCCCATCGAGCTCGTCGAGCCGAGCGGCGCTCCGCGGGCGGGGTCCGATCCGAGCGGAACCGAACCGGTCGAGCTCTCCGGGGAGCGGCGGGGCGGGGATCGGCGCCGAGCTCGCTCCCTGGCGGGGTCGAAACTCGCGGAAAAAAAATGAACAAAGGAGGCTCCGTACGAGGATAAGAACGAAAAAACCAGAGTTTTTAAAAAAAAAAAAAAAAAAAATTACATTCGGGTCATACGTGTAGCCACGCCCAGCTCGCCCGCCGGACGGGATCCCCATCGAGCTCGTCGAGCCGAGCGGCGCTCGCGGGCGGGGTCCGATCCGAGCGGAACCGAACCGGTCGAGCTCTCCGGGGAGCGGCGGGGCGGGATCGGCGCCGAGCTCGCTCCCGGGCGGGGGTCGAAACTCGCGGGAAAAAAATGAACAAAGGAGGCTCCGTACGAGGATAAGAACGAAAAAACCAGAGTTAAAAAAAAAAAAAAAAAAAAAAAAAAAAAAATTACATTCGGGTCATACGTGTAGCCACGCCCAGCTCGCCCCGCGGACGGTATCCCCATCGAGCTCGTCGAGCCGAGCGGCGCTCGCGGGCGGGGTCCGATCCTGAGCGGAACCGGAACCGGTCGAGCTCTCCCCGGGGAGCGGCGGGGCGGGATCGGCGCCGAGCTCGCTCCCCCCCCGGGCGGGGTCGAAACTCGCGGAAAAAAAATGAACAAAGGAGGGCTCCGTACGAGGATAAGAACGAAAAAACCCGAGTTAAAAAAAAAAAAAAAAAAAAAAAAATTACATTCGGGTCATACGTGTAGCCACGCCCAGCTCGCCCGCGGACGGGATCCCCATCGAGCTCGTCGAGCCGAGCGGCGCTCGCGGGCGGGGTCCGATCCGAGCGGAACCGAACCGGTCGAGCTCTCCGGGGAGCGGCGGGGCGGGATCGGCGCCGAGCTCGCTCCCGGGCGGGGTCGAAACTCGCGGAAAAAAAATGAAACAAAGGAGGCTCCGTACGAGGATAAGAACGAAAAAACCAGAGTTAAAAAAAAAA
>BSBK01009447.1:525000-555000 GCA_027943335.1 Chamaecyparis obtusa | reverse complement strand
ATGCGCCCCTCCAATAGAATCAGTGCTAGTGCTCAAATTTTATATCTGAGCTACCAATCCGTCCAAGCACCAGCACTGATTCTCTTGGAGGGCCGCACCTACCCAAACGACTCAGAAGCTATACGCCGGTCCATTCACAAGAACGGAACTATCTCCGGCCAACTCCCTGTGAAGGCCGCATCTCTCCGTTCCACGCATGCAAGAACCAACGCATAGCTAACGAGTACCCGGATAGGATTCGCGGAAAGTACATAGCAAATCGCTTGTACCAAAGCGAACCGAAAGCTAGACGGGGGCTGACCCGAAGATTGCCTTCCATGTCACTGCGACGACACATTCGAACGACAACCGCTGCCGAACACTTTCCGACTTGCACCGTTGAGTGACCCGAAAGACAGGACTTTGGGCAGCCCCCGCATAGCAATCAGGTGGCTTCATGCCCCTCTAATAGAATCAGTGCTAGTGATCCGATTTTAAATCCGACTTACTCATCCGTCCGCGCACAAGCTCTGATTCTATTAGAGGGGCATGGGGGAGCTTCCGCGAACTACTACTCCCCTATATAAGTTATTAGTCCGGGTCTTTCTCTTCCGTAGAAATTTGAGACGTTGAGAATGGCTCCCAAACAATTCAAATCTTCCAAAAATTCAAGTGAAACGATGAGGAAAAAGCTCACAAAAAAATCAAATCTTCAAAAAATTCAAGTGAAACGAACAGAATAGCTCACAAAAAATTCAGGTCTTCCGAAAAAATCGAAGGGAAACGAAAAGAACAACTAGCAAAACATTCAAATTTTCCAAAACTTCAAGTAAAAGAAAGAACATAGCTCACCAAAAAAATCCATTTCTTCCAAAAACTCAAGTGAATCGAAGAGAGTAGGCTCACAAAAAATTAAAATCTTCCAAAAAAAAATCAAAGGAAACAAAAGAGGAGATCGCAAAAAATTCGAATCTTCCAATGAAACAAAAATGAGAATAGCAAACAAAAAATTCAAATCTTAATGCAGCATGCGACAGAGCAAATCGCTTGTGCCAAGCGACCCGGGAGCTAGACGGGGGCTGACCCAAAAATTGCGTTTCTTGTCAATGCGACGATGCGTTGGAACGACAACCGCTGTCGAACCCTTTCCTACTTGCAACGTCGACTGACACAAAAGACACGATCCTGGACAGGCCCCGCATAGAAAGCGGGTGGCCTAATGCGCCCCTCCAATAGAATCAGCGCTAGTGCTCAGATTTTAAATCCGAGATACCCAGCACTGATTCTCTTGGAGGGGGGCACCTACCCAAACGACTCAAAAGCTATACGCGGCTCCATTCACAAAAACAGAACTATCTCCGGCCAACTCCCTGTGAAGGCCGCATCTCTCCGTTCCGCTCGTGTAAGAGCCAACGCGTAGCTAACGAGTACGTGGATAGGGTTCGCGGAAAGTACATAGCAAATCACTTGTACCAAAGTGACCCGAAAGCTAGACAGGGGCTGACCCGTAGATTGCCTTCCATATCACTGCGACGACGCATTGGAACGACAACCGCTGCCGAACCCTTTCCGACTTGCACCGTCGAGCGACCCGAAAGACAGGACTTTGGGCAGCCCCCGCATAGCAATCAAGTGGCTTCATGCCCCTCTAATAGAATCAGTGCTGGTGATCCCATTTTGAAATCCGACCTACACATCCGTCCGATCACCGGCAATGATTCTATAAGAGGGGTATGGGGGAGCTTCCGCGAACAACACACAACTCCTCCCCTATATAAGTTATTAGTCCGAGTCTTGCTCTTGAGTGGAAATTTAAGCCGAAGAAACTGGCTCCCAAAAAATTCAAATCTTCCAAAAATTCAAGTGAAACGATGACAAAAAGCTCACAAAAAATCAAATCTTCCAAAAATTCAAGTGAAACGAACAGAATAGATCACAAAAAATTCAAGTCTTTCGAAAAAATCTAGGAAAACGAAAAGAATAGCTAGAAAACAAAATTCAAATCTTCCAGAAATTCAAGTAAAACAAAGAACATGGCTCACCAAAATAATTCATCTTCCAAAAATTCGTCATTCTTACCGCAATCCATCATCTTATCCGTCATAACGCGTATCCAACATATCCACGAGGAGGTAACCCAACTCGCTCGCATAGTTCCTCAAGTCAGATAACAATGCATCTAGATGAATCCAAATCGTTTTCGATCGAGACTTAGCAACTAATGTCGCACCCGCCTAGATTGACTTGAGATCCAATCCGCCGACACATATGATAACTAACTGATTCCAATGCAAAGCATCTTGAGCCATTGCGCACTCAAGTATCGGAAGTCGAAGCGACATAGCAAGTAGCTTGTACCAAGTGACCCGGGAGCTAGACGGGGGCTGACCCGAAGATCGCCTTTCTTGTCAATGCGACGATGTGTTGGAACGACAACCGCTGTCGAACCCTTTCCGAAGTGCACCGTCGACTGACCCAAAAGTTACGACCCTGGACAGCCCCCGCATAGCAAGCGGGTGGCCTAATGCGCCCCTCCAATAGAATCAGTGCTAGTGTTCATATTTTAAATCCGAGCTACCAATCCGTCCGAGCACCAGCACTGATTCTCTTGGAGGGGCGCACCTACCCAAACGACTCAAAAGCTATATACGCGGCTCCATTCACAAGAGCAGAACTATTTCCGGCCAACTCCCTGTGAAGGCCGCATCTCTTCGTTCCACGCATGCAAGAGCCAACGCATAGCTAACGAGTACCCGGATAGGGGTTCGCGGAAAGTACATAGCAGATCGCTTGTACCAAAGCAACCCAAAAGCTAGACGGGGGCTGACCCGAAGATCGCCTTCCATGTCACTGCGACGACGCATTGGAACGACAACCGCTGCCGAACCCTTTCCGACTTGCACCGTCGAGCGACCTTCGAAAGACGGGACTTTGAGCAGCCCCCGCATAGCAATCAGGTGGCTTCATGCCCCTCTAATGGAATCAGTGCTGCTGATCGCGTTTTGAAATCTGACCTAATCATCCGTCCGTCTGTCGGATTTCAAAACGGGATCACCAGCACTGATTCTATTAGAGGGGCATGGGGGAGATTCCGCGGACAACACCTCCCCTATATAAGTTATTAGTCCAAGTCTTGCACTTCCGTAGAAATTTGAGCCGACGAGAATATCTCACAAAAATTTCAAATCTTTCAAAAATACGAGTGAAACAAAAAGAATAGATCACAAAAAATTCAGAAATTCCAAAAATTCAATTGAAACGAAGAGAATAGCTCACAAAAAAATCAAGGGAAAAAAAGAGAATAGCTCACAAATAAAATCAAATCTCCCAAAAATGCAAGTGAAACGAAGAGACTACAATCACAAAAAATGCACAACTTCCAAATATTCAATTGAAACGAAGAGAATAGCTCACAAAAAATGCAAGTCTTACAAAAAAATCAAGGGAAACAAAACAGAATAGCTCACAAAAAATTCAAATCTTCCAAAAAAACCAAGTGAAACAAACAGAATAGCTCACAAAAAATTCAAATCTTGCAAACATTCAAGTGAAAACGAAGAGAATAGCTCACAAAAACATTCAAAACTTCCAAAAATTCAAGTGAAAAGAATAAAATAATAGCCCACAAAAAATTCAAGTCTTCCAAAACAAAAACCAAGGAAAAACGAAGAGAATAGCTCACAAAAAATCCAAAACTTCAAGTCAAAACGAAGAGAATTTTACTACCTCGCAACAAACAAAATTCAAATCTCGCAAAAATTCAAGTGAAACGAAGAGACTTAACTCAAAAAATTCAAATCTTCTTGCGACATGCAGACCCAAGAGCTAGACGGGGGCTCGCCCACAGATCGACTTCAGTATCACTATGACGACGCGCTGGAACGACTACCGCTGTCGAACCCTTCTCTGACTTCCGCCATCGAGTGACCCAAAAGACACGACCCAAGGGAGCCCACGCATAAAAATTGGGTGGCTTCATGCCCCTCCAATAGAATCTGTGCTGCTGCTCACATTTTTAAATCCGAGCGGCAAATCCGTCCGAGCACCAACACTCATTCACTTGGAGGGGCACCTATCCAAACGACCGAAAAGCTATACGCGGCTCCATTCGCAAGGCACGGAACTGTTTCAGGCCAACTCCCTGTGAAGGCCGCATCTCTGCGTTCCATGCGTGCTAGAGCCAACACATAGCTAACGAGTACCGGGATAGGTGTTCGCGGAAAGTACATAGCAGATCGCTTGTACCAAAGCAACCCAAGAGCTAGACAGGGGCTGACCCGAAGATCGCCTTCCATGTCGCTGCGACGACGCATTGGAACGACAACCGCTGCCGAACCATTTCCGACTTGCGCCGTCGAGCGACCTGAAAGATGAGACTTTGAGCAGCCCACGCATAGCAATCAGGTGGCTTCATGCCCCTATAATGGAATCAGTGCTGCTGATCCCGTTTTGAAATCCGACCTAATCATCCATCCGTCTGTCGGATTTCAAAACGGGATCACCAGCACTGATTCCATTAGAGGGGCATGGGGGAGCTTCCGCGAACAACACCTCCCCTATATAAGTTATTAGTCCAAGTATTGCACTTCCGTAGAAATTTGAGCCGAAGAGAATATCTCACAAAAATTTCAAATCTCTCAAAAATATAAGTGAAACAAAGAAGAATAGATCACAAAAAATTCAAAACTTCCAAAAATTCAATTGAAACGAAGAGAATAGCTCACAAAAAATGCAAGTCTTGCAAAAAAAATTCAAAGGAAAAGAAGAGAATAGCTCACAAAAAAAATCAAATCTCCCAAAAAATGCATCATGCATAACTTCCAAAAATTCAATTGAAACGAAGAGAATAGCTCACAAAAAATGCAAGTCTTCCAAAAAAATCAAAGGGAAATAAAGAGAATAGCTCACAAAAAATTCAAATCTTCCAAAAAACCAAGTGAAACGAAGAGACTACATCACAAAAAATGCATAACTTCCAAAAATTCAATTGAAACGAAGAGAATAGCTCACAAAAAACGCAAGTCTTCCCAAAAAAAAACAAAAAAAAAAAAAACAAAGGGAAACAAAGAGAATAGCTCACAAAAATTCAAATCTTCCAAAAAAAACCAAGTGAAACAAAGAGAATAGCTCACAAAAATTTCAAATCTTGCAAAAATTCAAGTGAAACGAAAGATAATAGCTCACAAAAAAATTCAGAACTTCCAAAAATTCAAGTCTTCCAAAAAAAAATCAAGGAAAAACGAAGACTTAAACTCACGAAAAATTCAAATCTCCTTGCGGCATGCAGACCCAAGAGCTAGACGGGGGCTCGCCCACAAATCGACTTCAGTATCACTATGATGACGCGCTGGAACGACTACCGTTGTCGAACCCTTCTCCGACTTGCGCCATCGAGTGACCCAAAAGAGGCGACCCAGGGGAGCCCCCGCATAGCAATCGGGTGGCTTCATGCCCCTCCAATAAAATCAGGCATGCTACTCACATTTTAAATCCGAGCCGCAAATCCGTCCGAGCACCAGCACTGATTCACTTGGAGGGGCACCCTATCCAAACGACCCAAAAGCTATACGCGGCTCCTTTCGCACGCACAGAACTGTTTCAAGCCGACTCCCTGTGAAGGCCGCATCTCTCCGTTCCACCCATGCAAGAAACAACGCATAGCTAACGAATACCCGGATAGGGTTTCGCGGAAAGTACAAGCAGATCGCTTGTACCAAAGCAACCCAAAAGCTAGACGGGGGCTGACCCGAAGATCGCCTTCCATGTCACAGCGACGACGCATTGGAACGACAACCGCTGTCGAACCCTTCCCGACTTTGCGTCATCGAGCGACCCGAAAGACGGGACTTTGAGCAGCCCCCGCATAGCAATCAGGTGGCTTCATGCCCCTCTAATGGAATCAGTGCTGCTGATCCCGTTTTGAAATCCGACCTAATCATCCGTCCGTCTGTCGGATTTCAAAACGGGATCACCAGCACTGATTCTATTAGAGGGGCATGGGGGAGCTTCCGCGGACAACACCTCCCCTATATAAGTTATTAGTCCAAGTATTGCACTTCCGTAGAAATTTGAGCCGAAGAGAATATCTCACAAAAATTTCAAATCTCTCAAAAATACAAGTGAAACAAAGAACAATAGATCACAAAAAATTCAAAACTTCCAAAAATTCAATTGAAATGAAGAGAATAGCTCACAAAAAATCCAAGTCTTGCAAAAAAAATCAAGGAAAAAGAAGAGAATAGCTCACAAAAAAATCAAATTTCCCAAAAATGCAAGTGAAACGAAGAGACTACATCACCAAAAAATGCATAACTTCCAAAAATTCAATTGAAACGAAGAGAATAGCTCACAAAAAATGCAAGTCTTCCAAAAAAAAATCAAGGGAAACAAAGAGAATAGCTCACAAAAAATTCAAATCTTCGAAAAAACCAAGTGAAACAAAGAAGAATAGCTCACAAAAAATTCAAATCCTGCAAAAATTCAAGTGAAAGGAAGAGAATAGCTCACAAAAAATTCAAAACTTCAAAAAATTCAAGTGAAACGAAGAGAATAGCTCACAAAAAATTCAAAACTTCCAAAAATTCAAGTGAAACGAAGAGAATAGCTCACAAAAAACTTCAAATCTCGCAAAAACTCCAGTGAAACGAAAAAGACTTAACTCACAAAAAATTCAAATCTTCTTGCCGCATGCAGACCCAAATGCTAGACCGGGGCTCGCCCACAGATCGACTTCAGTATCACTAATGACGACGCGCTGGAACAACTACCGTTGTTGAACCCTTCTCCGACTTGCGCCATCGAGTGACCCAGAAGAGACGACCCAGGGGAGCCCCCGCATAGCAATCAGGTGGCTTCATGCCCCTCCAATAAAATCAGGCATGCTACTCACATTTTAAATCCGAGCCGCAAATCCATCCGAGCACCAGCACTGATTCACTTGGAGGGGCACCCTATCCAAACGACCCAAAAGCTATACGCGGCTCCATTCGCACGCACAGAACTGTTTCAGGCCGACTCCCTGTGAAGGCCGCATCTCTTCGTTGCACACATGCAAGAGACAACGCATAGCTAACGAGTACCCGGATAGGGTTTCGCGGAAAGTACATAGCAGATCGCTTGTACCAAAGCAACCCAAAAGCTAGACGGGGGCTGACCCTAAGATCGCCTTACATGTCACAACGACGACGCATTGGAACGACAACCGCTGTCGAACCCTTTCCGACTTGCGCAATCGAGCGACCCGAAAGACGGGACTTTGAGCAGCCCACGCATAGCAATCAGGTGGCTTCATGCCCCTGTAATGGAATCAGTGCTGCTGATCCCATTTTGAAATCTGACCTAATCATCCGTCCGTCTGTCGGATTTCAAAACGGGATCACCAGCACTGATTCTATTAGAGGGGCATGGGGGAGCTTCCGCGGACAACACCTCCCCTATATAAGTTATTAGTCCAAGTATTGCACTTTCGTAGAAATTTGAGCCGAAGAGAATATCTCACAAAAATTTCAAATCTCTCAAAAATACAAGTGAAACAAAGAGAATAGATCACAAAAAATTCAAAACTTCCAAAAATTCAATTGAAATGAAGAGAATAGCTCACAAAAAATCCAAGTCTTGCAAAAAAAAAATCAAGGGAAAAGAAGAGAATAGCTCACAAAAAATGCAAGTCTTCCAAAAAAAAACAAGGGAAACAAAGAAAATAGCTCACAAAAAATTCAAATCTTCCAAAAAACCAAGTGAAACAAAGAAGAATAGCTCACAAAAAATTCAAATCCTGCAAAAATTCAAGTGAAACGAAGAGGATAGCTCACAAAAAACTCAAAACTTCCAAAAATTCAAGTGAAACGAAGAGAATAGCTCACAAAAAATTTAAGTGAAACGAAGAGAATAGCTCACAAAAACTTCAAATCTCGCAAAAACTCCAGTGAAACGAAAAAAAGAAAAAGACTTTAACTCACAAAAAATTCAAATCTTCTTGCGGCATGCAGACCCAAGTGCTAGACGGGGGCTGCACACAGATCGACTTCAGTATCACTAATGACGACGCGCTGGAACGACTACCGTTGTCGAACCCTTCTCCGACTTGCGCCATCGAGTGACCCAAAAGAGACGACCCAGGGGAGCCCCCGCATAGCAATCAGGTGGCTTCATGCCCCTCAAATAAAATCAGGCATGCTCCTCACATTTTAAATCTGAGCCGCAAATCCGTCCGAGCACCAGCACTGATTCGCTTGGAGGGGCACCCTATCCAAACGACCCAAAAGCTATACGCGGCTCCATTCGCACGCACAGAACTATTTCAGGCCGACTCCCTGTGAAGGCCGCATCTCTCCGTTCCACACATGCAAGAGCCAATGCATAGCTAACGAGTACCCGGATAGGGGTTCGCGGAAAGTACATAGCAGATCGCTTGTACCAAGCGACCCAAAAGCTAGACAAGGGCTAACCCGAAGATCGCCTTCCATGTCACTGCGACGACGCATTGGAACGACAACCGCTGTCGAACCCTTTCCGACTTGCGCCGTCGAGCGACTCGAAAGACGGGACTTTGAGCAGCCCCCGCATAGCAATCAGGTGGCTTCATGCCCCTCTAATGGAATCAGTGCTGCTGATCCCGTTTTGAAATCCGACCTGCTCATCCATCCGTCCGTCGGATTTCAAAACGGGATCACTAGCACTGATTCTATTAGAGGGGCATGGGGGAGCTTCCGCGGACAACACCTCCCCTATATAAGTTATTAGTCCAAGTATTGCACTTCCGTAGAAATTTGAGCCGAAGAGAATATCTCACAAAAATTTCAAATCTCTCAAAAATACAAGTGAAACAAAGAAGAATAGATCACAAAAAATTCAAAACTTCTAAAAATTCAATTGAAACGAAGAGAATAGCTCACAAAAAATGCAAGTCTTGCAAAAAAAAATTCAAGGGAAAAGAAGAGAATAGCTCACAAAAAAAATCAAATCTCCCAAAAATGCAAGTGAAACGAAGAGACTACATCACAAAAAATGCATAACTTCCAAAAATTCAATTGAAACGAAGAGAATAGCTCACAAAAAATGCAAGTCTTCCAAAAAAATCAAAGGAAACAAAGAGAATAGCTCACAAAAAATAGCTAGCTTGTGGCCCGGACGATCCGATCTCATGAAAACTGACTACATACCTGTGGCTCGGATCGACAAGCTAGCTCGGATCGGCGATCTGAGCTCATTCCATCATGCATTCCCGTCTTCTACTCCATAAATGACTCACCTCTTTGTATTCACTTGAGAACTAAACATCCTTTAGTTCAGCTCGAATCACAACGTGCACTAGAATCCGTTCCAGCTCGGGTCTCATCTCAAAGATCCTTGCATTCACCAACAACACCTCCCCTATATAAGTTATTAGTCCAAGTCTTGCTCTTCCGTAGAAATTTGAGGCGAAGAGAACAACTCGCAACAAATCCAAATCTTCCAAAAAATCAAGGGAAATGGGGAGAATAGCTCACAAATAATTCAAATCTTCAAAAAAATCAAGTGAAACGAGGAGAATAGCTCACAAAAAATTCAAATCTTCCAAATATCAAACCCAAAAGCTTCGCACACATTACAAATCAAACAGCTTGTACCGAGCGACCCAAACGCTAGACAAGGGCTCACCCTTAATAAGAGAATCAGTGTTTGACTTGTGGGCCGGGCGAGCCGATCTCATGAAAACTGCCTACATACCCGTGGCTCAGATCAGCGAGCTGACTCGGATCGTCGATCTGAGCTCATTCCATCATGCATTCCCGTGTTCTACTCCATAAAACGACTCACCTCTTTGTATTCACTTGAGAACTGAACATCCTTTAGCTCAGCTTGAATCACAACGCGCACTAGAATCCGTTCCAGCTCGGGTCTCATCTCAAAGATCCTTTCATTCACCAACAACACCTCCCCTATATAAGTTATTAGTCCAAGTCTTGCTCTTCCGTAGAAATTTGAGGCGAAGAGAACAACTCTCAAAAATTCCAATTCTTCCAAAAAAATCAAGGGAAACGGGGAGAATAGCTCACAAATAATTCAAATCTTCAAAAATATCAAGTGAAACGAGGAGAATAGCTCACAAAAAATTTAAATCTTCCAAATATCAACCCAAAAGCTTTGCACACATTACAAATCGAACAGCTTGTACCGAGCGACCCAAACGCTAGACAAGGGCTCACCCTTAATAAGAGAATCGATGTTTGACTTGTGGGCCGGGCGAGCCGATCTCATGAAAACTACCTACATACCCATGGCTCGGATCAGCGAGCTGGCTCGGATCGACGAGATAGCTCGGATCGACGATCTGAGATCATTCCATCATGCATTCCCATGTTCTACTCCATAGAATGACTCACCTCTTTGTATTCACTTGAGAACTGAACATCCTTTAGCTCAGCTCGAATCACAACGCGTACTAGAATCCGTTCCAGCTCGGATCTCATCTCAATGATTCTTACATTCACCAACAACACCTCCCCTATATAAGTTATTAGTCCGAGTCTTGCTCCCCCGTAGAAATGCTCGCCAACGCCGAAAGGTCACAAAAAATTTAAATCTCATAAATGACTCAGCTCGACGGGCTGGCTCGGATCGTACATACCCGTGGCTCGGATCGACGAGCTAGCTCGGATCGGCGATCTGAGCTCATTCCATCATGCATTCCCATGTTCTACTCCATAGAATGAGTCACCTCTTTGTATTCACTTGAGAACTGAACATCCTTTAGCTCAGCTCGAATCATAACGCGCACTAGAATCCGTTCCAGCTCGGGTCTCATCTCAGTGATCCTTACATTCACCAACAACACCTCCCCTATATAAGTTATTAGTCCGAGTCTTACTCCCCCGTAGAAATGCTCGCCAACGCCGAAAGGTCACAAAAAATTTAAATCTTGTAAAAGACTCAGCTCGACGGGCTGGCTCGGATCGCCGAGCTGGCTCGGATCGCCGAGCTGGCTCGGATCGCCGAGCTGGCTCGGATCGCCGAGTTGAGCTCAATCCATCATGCATTCCCGTGTTCTACTCCATGGAATAACTCGCCTATTTGTAATCACTTGAGAATTCAACATCCTTTAGCTCAACTCGAATCACAACGCGCACTAGAATCCGTTCCAGCTCGGGTCTCATCTCAAAGATCCTTCCATCCACCAACACCACCTCCCCTATATAAGTTATTAGTCCAAGTCTTGCTCCCCCGTAGAAATGCTCGCCGACACGGATAGGTCACGAAAACTTTAAATCTCGTAAAAGACTCAGCTCGACAAGCTAGCTCGAATCCGTGAGCTGGCTCGGATCGACGAGCTGAGCTCAATCCATCATGCATTCCCGTGTTCTACTCCATAGAACAACTCACCTATTTGTATTCACTTGAGAACTCAACATCCTTTAGCTCAGCTCGAATCACAATGGGCACTAGAATCCATTCCATCTCGAGTCTCATCTCAAAGATCCTTACATCCACCAACAACACCTCCCCTATATAAGTTATTAGTCCGAGTCTTGCTCCCACGTAGAAATGCTTGCCGACGCCGATAAGTCACAAAAACTTAAAATCTCGTAAAAGGCTCGGATCGCCAAGCGAGCTGGCTCGGATCACCGAGCGAGCTGACTCGAATCGGCGAGCTGGCACGGTTTGCCGAGCGAGCCGGCTCGGTTTTCCAAGCTGGCTGGCTCGGATCGCCGAGCCGGCTCGGCTCAAATCGGATCGGATCCATCATGCATTCCCGTGTTCTACTCCATAAAACAACTTGCCTATTTGTATTCCTTTGAGAACTCAATATCCTTTAGCTTAGCTCTAATCACAATGCGCACTAGAATTTGTTCCAGCTTGGGTCTCATCTCAAAAATCCTCACATCCACCAACAACACCTCCCCTACGAGGATAAGTTATTAGTCCGAGTCTTTCTCCCCCATACAAATGCTTGCCGACGTCGATAGGTCGCAAAAAATTTAAATCTCGTAAAAGGCTCAACTTGACGAGCTGGCTCGGATCGTCGAGCTGGCTCAGATCGACAAGCTGGATCGGATCAACGAGCTGGCTCGGATCCGCGAGATGAGCTCAATCCATCATGCATTCCTGAGTTCTACTCCATAGAACAACTCGCCTATTCATATTCACTTGAGAACTCAACATCCTTAAGCTCAGCTCGAATCGTCTATGCACGAACCCATGCATAGCATTCAGGTATCAAATGGCATATCCAAAAATATCCGTAGAGAGCTAGCAAATCAATCATAGGCAGCATTGGCATAGATCGAGGTGAACATCATTTGATGCGATTTGACTAGTTACCATTGGGATGCCTTCGTGGCAATAGGGCCGACTTGAAACAAACCAACACAGCTTGATGTGATAGGGGTCATTTCATAATGACTGTTGGATGACTTTGTGGTGGTATGGCTAACTTACAATGGATGGGTGTAGTGTTGATGTGACAAGATCACCTCATACTAGAAATAGAGCTAACACGTCGACTGACTTGAACTGACATGTAAGGGACTCGATCCGAGGTGTAACAAAGGAGTTGTTTGGTGCACTCAGGAGTAGGGTCATGTCAGGGACTTGATTCGAGGAGCATTCATGGGGTTGTGCGACAAGTTGTTAATAGTTTTGGCCTGGGTAAGGTTTAGAGTCAAGTCGAGGTGTCATTCGAGCTGCATGAAGTAGCATGGACTGCTTTGTGCAGAGTGGCATTGGATCTTGTTGGGGACTCGATCCGAGGTGAAATCAACTAGGTATTGGAATGGGAAGTTGGGGACTTTTCCATGGGAGACTTGGAACATGTGCGAGATGGTGGCGTAATGAGCTAGTTCAGAACTATGTTGGACTATGAGATGCATTGGTTGCATGTACGTAGGAGGTCTTCATGACATTGGCTCGTGCAAGCCACAAGTCCTAATCTGGATGCAAGTTCACATCTTGAGGACAACTCATTAGTGGAGAAGTTCTCAAACTCAATTCTTGAGAGGTGTCTTGCTAGCTCAAATCGGTGAGTTGGCTCAGATCGGCTAGCTCAATCAGATTGGCGAGCTGGCTCCGATTGACGAGTTGGGCTCATCTCAGAGGTCGTTACATCCGTAAACAATACCTATCCCGTTATGACCCTAGAGATCTGGGTTACTTTGCCGACTCTAGTGATCCGGTGATCCAAGTCAATCCGGCGAATTGAGTCGATCCGGTGACCCGAGTTGTTCTGGTGATCTAAATTACTTATGTGACTGGAGTAATTCAAGTTGGGGGACTTGACAACTTGGCATGCTGAGCCGAATTCATTGATGAGTTGGCATACTCGTCAGCATAGGTATAGGAATGGGAAGTCATGGACTTTTCCATGAGAGACTTGGAATGAGTTAGCCTAGCTCACTTGTGAGTGGGGTCAAAAGTCACATTTGTTGACCTGAGTTGATCTCGCGACCTGAGCTGATTTGGCTGGCGGCCTGAGTTGGTGTGGTGACCCAAGTTGATCTGGCTAGCGACCTGAGTTGATCCAGCGATCCGACTTCATCCGTCGACCTGACCGAGTTGGTCAGGTGATCTGGTGACCCGACCTGACCTGGTTGGTGAGTCGAGTTGATGTGGCGACCCGAGTTGATCTGGCTGGCGACCCAAAATGATCCCGTGACCTGACCCGATCTGAAGACCTGACCCGACCCAACCCGAGTTGGTCTGGCAATCTGGTGACCCGAGTTGTTCTGGTTGGCGACTCGAGTCGATATGTTGACCCAAGTTGATCCGGTGACCCGACCCAATCCGGAGACCTGACCCGACCAAACTTGACCTAACTTTAGTTAGTCAGGTGATTTGGCGACCCAATATGATCTATATGGATACCTGAGTCGATGTAGGGACCCGAGTAGATTTGGCTGGCGGCCCGAGTCGATCTGACAACCCGTCCTAATCTGGAGACCCGAGTCGATCCGACGACTCGAGTTGATTCGGCAACCCGAGTGGATTTGACGACCTGTGTCGATCTGGTGACCCGAGTTGTTCTGGCGATCTGAGTTACTTATGCAACTCGAGTGATCTGAGCTGGTGGACTTGACAGCTTGGCATATTGGATCGAGGTGATCCAAGATTGAATGAGTTAGCACAGATCGAGGTGAACATCATTTGATGTGATTTAACTTGCGATCTGACTGGTTATCATTGGGATGCCTTCGTGGCAATAGGGCCGACTTGAAATAGAGATCTGAGTCGATCTGACGACTCCAGTGATTCGAGTCGATCTGGCAAGTCTAGCGATCCAAGTTGGCTAGGCAACTTCGTCAATCTAAGTTAGTCAGGTGATCTTGCGACCTGAGTTGATCTGGATGGTGACCCGAGTTGATCCGACTGGCAACCCAAGTTGTTTTGGGGACTCGAGTCGATCCAGAAACCCGAGTTGACTCGGCGATGCGAGTCGATCCAATGATCCGAATTACTTATGCGACTGGAGTAATTCAAGTTGGGGGACTTGACAGCTTGGCATGCTAAGGCGACTTCATTGATGAGTTGGCATACTTGTCAGCATTACTATTGTGCATATTAGATTGAGGTGATCCAAGTTTGAATGAGTTGGCATGGATCGAGGTGGACATCATTTGATGCAGTCTGACTAGTTATTGTTAGACGCAGTGTTGAAATGACCCGGGGTCATTTCATATAACCGCTGGGAGGCTTTCGTGGTAGTAGGGCAAGACCTGCGATGAGAACTTAACAAGGTCGCTGGCGGGGTCGAAACTCGTAGGAAAAAATGGATAAAGGAGGCTCTATACAAGGAAAAGAACAAAATTTTCAAGTTATAAAAAACTTAAATCACTAGAGCCATCCATGGAGTCACGCCTAGCTCGTTGGCGACGGGATCCCGGTGAGCTCGCTCACGAGCAAGATCTCGGACAGGATCCGGTCGAGCTCGTTGGCGATCCTCAGGGCGGGGTCAAAAGTCCTAAAAAAATAGACAAAGGAGGCTTCGTACAATGAAAAGAATGAAAAAACTAGAGTTGAAAAAGAAAACCACTCGTGCCATTCATGGAGTCACACCCAACTTAGTGACCCAAATTGATCGGGTGACCCGACCTAACCCGAGTTGGTTAGGTGATGTGGTGACCCGAGCTGATCTGGCTGACGACCCGAGTCGATGTGGCGACCTGAGTTGATCTGGTTGGCGACAAGAATTGATCTGGCAACCCGACCCGATCTAGAGAACTGACCCAACCCGATCTAGAGACCTGACCCAACCCGACCCGACCCAACTTGGCCTGGCAATCTGGTGACCCGAGTTGATCTGGTTGGTGACCCGAGTCAATTTGTTGACCTGAGTTGATCAGGCTGGCATACTTAGTTGACTTCATTGATGAGTTTGCATACTCGTTAGTATTACTATTATGCATATTAGATTGAGGCGATCCAAGTTTGAATGAGTTAGCCTAGCTCGCTTGCGAGTGGGGTCAAAACTCAAATTTGTTAACCCGAGTTGATCTGGCTGGTGACCCGAGTTGATTTGGTGACCCGAGCTGATTTGGCTGGCGACCTAAGTCGATGTGATGATCTGAGTTGATCTGGCTGGCGACCTGAGTTGATCTGGCGATCTGACTTCATCCGTCGACCTGACTCGAGTTGGTCAGGTGATCTAATGACCTGAGCTGATCTGGTTGGCGAGTCGAGTCGAGTCGATGTAGCAACTCGAGTTGATCTGGCTGGCGAGCTGAAATGATCCCGCGACTTGACCCAATCTGGAGACCTTACCCGACCTGACCTGAGTTGGTCTGGCGACCCAAGTTGATCTGGTTGGTGACTCGAGTCGATGTGTTGACCCGAGTTGATCTGGCTGGAGACCCAATTTGATCTGGTGACCCGACTCGATCCAGAGACCCGACCTAACCTAAGTTAGTCAGGTGATTTGGTGACCTGATTTGATCTATCTGGATACCCGAATCGATCCGATGAACCGAGTCGATCGGACGACCCATCCTGATCTGGAGACCTGAGTCGATCCGGTGACCTGCGTCAATACGGTGACCCGAGTCGATTCGAGGACTCGAGTCGATCCGGTGACCCGAGTCGATCTGGCGACCCGAGTCGATCTGATGACTCGAGTTAATTAGGTGACCCAAGTTGTTTTGGCAATACGAGTTACTTATGCGACTCGAGTGATCCGAGCTAGCAAACTAGACAGCTTGGCATATTGGAATGTGTTAACAACATAAGCTGATGTGTTGACCCGAGTTGATCATGTTAGTGACCCGAGTTGATCTAATTAGCGACCTGAGTTGATCCGGTGACCCGACCTGATCAGGAGACCTAACCCAACCTGACCTAAGTTAGTTAGGTGATTTGGTGACCCGAGCTGATCTATCTGGATACTCGAGTTGATGTGGCAACCTAAGTTGATCTGGCTGGTGACCCGAATTAATCTGGTGACCCGACCTGACCTGAGTTGGTTAGGTGATGTGGCAACCTGAGCTGATCTAGGTGATGACCCAAGTCGATGTGGTGACTTGAGTTAATCTAGCTAGCAACCCGAGTTGATCCAGCGACCTATCGCGATCTAGAGACCCGAGTCAAGCCGGCAACCCGAGTCGACCTAACGACCTGAGTGATCTAAGTTTATTATGGTAGTTGGAGTTACTTATGCGACTCGACTGATCTAAGTTGGAGGACTTGACAACTTGGCATACTGAGATGACTTCATTGATGAGTTTGCATACTCATCAGCATTACTATTGTGCATATTGGATGTGGTGACCTGAGTTGATCTGGCTAGGGACCTGATCTGGCTGGTGACCTAAGTCGATGTGGTGACCTAAGTTGATCTAGCTCAGGACCCGACTTGATCTGGTGACCCGACTTGATCTAGAGACCCCACCTGAGTTGAGTTCATCGAGCGATCTAGGGATCCAAGATGATCTAGCTGACTACCTGAGTCGATGTGGTGTCCCGAGTCGATCTGGCAACTCGAGTTGATCTGGCTGGCGACCCAAGTTGGCTAGGTGATGTGGCAACCTGAGTCAATGTGGCGATCAAGGCTGATTTGGTTGGCGACCTAAGTTGGTCAGGTGATCTGGTGACCAGAGCTGATCTAGCGACCCGAGTTGATCTAGTTGGCGACCCATGTGATGACCTAAGTTGATTTGGCTAGCGACACGAGTTGATCAAGTGACCCGTCCCGATCCAAAGACCTGAGTCGATTCGGCTATGTCAACCCAGCAACCTGAGTTGACTTGATGACCCGAGTCGACCCCGTGACCTGAGTCGACCTAGTGACCCGAGTCACTATGGTGACCTAATTTATTATGGCTATCTGAGTTACTTATGCGACTCGAGTGATCTAAGTTGGGGGACTTGACATACTGAGATGACTTCATTGATGTGTTTGCATACTCATCAACATTACTATTGTGCATATTAGATTTATGCGATCCAAGTTTAAATGAGTTGGCCTAGCTTGATCGTGAGCGAGGTCAAAAGTTGTAAAAAAAATAGACAAAGGAGGCTCCCTACGACAAAAAGAATGAAAAAACCAGAGTTAAAAAAAAATCACTCAGGCCATACATGGAGTCACGCCCTTCTTATTGTCGAGCTAGAAGCGGAGACTTGACTATGATAATACTTGAAGAGGAGTATGGGTCAATCATTCAAAAAGTGGACAGACTCACTGGAGATCTAAGTAGGTCAGGCTATCTAGTGACCTGACCTAATCTGGCTGGTGACCCGAGTCGATGTGGTGACCTGAGTTGATCTGGCTCGGGACCCGACTTGATCTGGTGACTCGACTCGATCTAGAGACCCCACCCGACCTGAGTTCATCGGGCGATCTGGTGATCTGAGATGATCTAGCTAACTACCTGAGTCGATGTCGTGTCCTGAGTTGATCTGGCGAACCGAGTTGGCCAGGTGATGTGGTGACCCAAGCTGATCTGGCTGGCGACCCGAGTCGGTTAGGTGATTTGGCGACCAGAGCAGATTTGGCTAGTGACCCAAGCTGATCTGGTGACCTGAGTTGATCTAATTGGTGACTCATGTGGTGACCCGAGTTGATCAAGTGACCTGTCCTGATCTAGAGACCCGAGTCGATCCAATAACCTGAGTTGACCCGGCGACCCGAGTCAACTTGACGACCCGAGTCAACCCAGCGACCTGCGTCGACCTAGTGACCCGCGTCGACCCAGTGACTCGCGTCGACCCAGTGACCCGTGTCGACCCAGTGACCCGTGTCAAACTGGCGACCCATGTCGAACCGGTGACTCGTGTTGACCTGACAACCCGCATCGACCTGGTGACCCAAGTCAACCCAAGTCGACTCGAGGCCCGAGTTGATCTGGCAACCCAAGTCGACCCGAGTCGACCCGATAACCTGAGTCAACCGAGTCACCTGAGTTGATCTGGCTGGTGACCCGAGTTGGCCAAGTAATGTGGCGACCTGAGTCAATGTGGTGACCCAAGCTGATCTGGCGACCACAGCTGATCTGGCTGGTGACCCAAGCTGATCTGGCGATCCGAGTTGATCTAGTTGGGGACCAGTGTGGTGACCTGAGTTGATCTCGCTAGCTACCTAACTTGATCTAGTTGGTGACCCGTGTGGTGACCGAGTCGACCCAGTGACCTGAGTCAATCGGTTGACCCAGTGACCTGAGTCAACTGAGTCAACCCGATGACAAGAGTCAATCGAGTCGACATGGTGACCTGAGATGACCGAGTCAGTCAGGTGATTGAGTCGACCCAGTGACCTGAATCGATTGAGTCGACCCGAGTCGACCAGGAGACCTTAGTAGACTAGGTCGACCCGTGTCAACCCAAGTCAACTTGAGGCCTGAGTCGATCCAGCAACCCAAGTCGACTCGGTGACCCGAGTCGACCCAGTGACCCAAGTCGACCTGATGACCTGAGTCAACCGAGTCGACCCGGTGACCCGAGTTGACCGAGTCGACCCAATGACCCGAGTCAATCGAGTCGACCCGAGTCGACCCAGCGACTGGGGTTTCTGTGGTGACCTAATTTATTATGGCAGTTGGAGTTACTCATTGGCGACCAGAGCTGATCTAGCAACCCGAGTTGATCTAGTTGGCGACCTAACCTGATCTAGCTGGCGAACTAATTTTGTCAGGTGATTTGGCGACAAGAGTTGATTTGGCTGGTGACCCAAGCTGATATGGTGACCTGAGTAAATCTAGTTGGGGACCCGTGTGGTGACTTGAGTTGATCTCGCTAGAAACTTGAGTTGATCCAATGACCCCTCCTGATCTAGAGGCCCGAGTCAACCCGAGTTGACCCGGTGACCCGAGTCACTCGAGTCGACCCGAGTCAATCGAGTCGACCCAGTGACTTGAGTCAACCGAGTCGACCCAGTGACCCGAATCAACCGAGTCGGTCAAGTGACTGAGTCGACCCGGTGACCTGAGTCGACTGAGTTGACCCAGTCGACCTGGTGACCTGAGTCGACAGAGTTGACCCAGTGACCTGAGTCAACTGAGTCGACCTGGTGACCCGAGTCAACTAAGTCGACCTAAGTCAGTCAGGTGATTAAGTCGACCCGAGTTGACCAAGTGACCCGAGTCAACCGAATCGACCGAGTGACCTGAGTCAACTGAGTCGACCCGATGACCCGAGTCAACTGAGTCGACCTGAGTCAACCGAGTCGACCGAGTCAACGTGGTGACCCGAGTCAACTGAGTCGGTCAGGTGACTAAGTCGACCCGAGTCAACCAGAGTCGACTGAGTCAACCTAGTGACCTGAATCAATTGAGTCGACCCGGTGACCTGAGTTGACTAGGTCGACCCGTGTCAACCCAAGTCGACTCGAGGCTTGAGTCAATCCAGCAACCCAAGTCGACTCGGTGACCCGAGTCGACCCAGTGACCCGATGACCCGAGTCGACCCGGTGACCCGAGTTGACCGAGTCAACCCAATGACCCGAGTCAACTGAGTCGACCCGGTGACCTGAGTCAACCAAGTCGACCCAGCGACCGGGGTTTTTATGGTGGCCTAATTTATTATGGTAGTCAGAGTTACTCACTGGCGACTAGAGCTGATCTAGCACCCCGAGTTGATCTAGTTAGCGACCTAACCTGATCTGGCTGGTGAACTAATTTTGTCAGGTGATCTGGCGATAAGAGCTGATCTGGTTGGTGACCCAAGCTGATATGGTGACTCGAGTAAATCTAGTTGCCGACCCATGTGGTGACCTGAGTTGATCTCGCTAGCGACTTGAGTTGATCCAATGACCCGTCTCGATCTAGAGGCTCGAGTCGAGCCAGCAACCCAAGTCGAGCTAGCAACCCGAGTCAACCGAGTCGACCTGATGACCTGAGCCAACCGAGTCGACTCGGTGACCCGGTGACCTGAATCAACCGAGTCGACCCGGTGACCAGAGTCGACTAAGTCGACCCAGTCGACCTGAGTCAACCGAGTCGACCCAGTGACCTGAGTCGACCCGATGACCCGAGCCAACCGAGTCGACCTAGTGACCCGGTGACCCGAATCAACCGAGTCGACCCGGTGACTAGAGTTGACTAAGTCGACCCAGTCGACCTGAGTCAACCGAGTCGACCCAGTGACCCGAGTCGACCCGATGACCCGAGCCAACCGAGTCGACCAGTGACCCGGTGACCCGAATCAACCAAGTCGACCCGGTGACCAGAGTCGACTGAGTCGACTCGGTGACCCGAGTCAACCGAGTCGATAGAGTTAACCCAGTGACCCGAGTCAACCGTGTCAACCCAATGACCTGAGTTGACATGGTGACCTGAGTCAACCAAGTTGACCTAAGTCAGTAAGGTGACTGAGTCGACCCGAGTCGACTCGGTGACCTGAGTCAACTGAGTCGACCTGGTGACCTAAGTCAACTAAGTCGACCCGGTGACCTGAGTTGACCCAGTGACATGAGTCAACCGAGTCGACCCGATGACTTGAGTCAACCGAGTCGACCCTGTGACCTGAGTCAACCGAGTCGACCCAGCGACCTGAGTCACTGTGGTGACCCAATTTATTATGGCAGTCAAAGTTACTGGCTGGCGACCCGAGTTGATCTAGTTGGTGACATAAGCTGATCTGGCTGGTGACCTAATTTTGTTAGGTGATCTGGTGACCAGAGCTGATCTAGCTGGTGACCCAAGCTGATCTGGCGACCTGAGTTGATCTAGTTGGCGACCCGTGTGGTGACCTGAGTTGATCTAGTTGGCGACCCGTGTGGTGACCTGAGTTGATCTCGCTAGCGACTTGAGTTGACCAAGTGACTCATCCCGATTTAGAGGCCTAAGTCGATCCGGCAACCCAAGTCAACCCGGTGACTTGAGTCAACCGCGTCGACCGAGTCAACCTAGTGACCCGAGTCGATCGAGTCGACTCGATGACCTGAGTCAACTGAGTTGACCCGATGACCTGAGTCAATTGAGTCGACCTGGTGACCCAAGTCAACCGAGTCGACCTAAGTCGACCCGGTGACTTGAGTCAACCGAGTCAACCCGGTGACCTGAGTCAACTGAGTCGACCGAGTTGACCTAGTGACCTAAGTCAACCAAGTCGACCCAGTGACCCGACTCGACCGAGTCGACCCAGCGACCCGAGTCGCTGTGGTGACCCAATTTATTATGGCAGTCAAAGTTATTGGCTAGCGACCAGAGTTGATCTAGCGACCTGAATTGATCTAGTTGGCAACCTAAGCTGATCTGGTTGTCGACCTAATTTTGTGAGGTGATCTAGTGACCAGAGCTAATTTGGCTGTCGACCTAATTTTGTGAGGTGATCTAGCAACCAGAGCTGATCTGGCTGGTGACCCAATCTGATCTGGCGACTCGAGTTGATCTAGTTGGCGACCTGTGTGGTGACCTGAGTTGATCTCGCTAGCGACTTGTGTTGATCTAGTGACCCATCCTGATCTAGAGGCTTGAGTTGATCCAACAACCCAAGTCGATCCGAGTCGACCGAGTCGACTCGATCATCCGAGTCAACCGAGTTGACCCGGTGACCCGAGTCGACCCGGTGACCTGAGTCAATCGAGTCGACCCGGTGACCTGAGTCAACTGAGTCAACCCAGTGACCTGAGTCAACCGAGTCGACCCGAGTCAACTGAGTTGACGCGGTGACCCGAGTCAACCAAGTCGATCGATTCAACCCGGTGATCCGAGTCGACCTGAGTCGACCGAGTCGGTTAGGTGACTGAGTCGACCCGATGACCTAAGTTGACCGAGTCGACCCAGTGACCTGACTCAATTGAGTCGACCCAGTGACCCGAGTCAACTGAGTCGACCCAATGACTCGAGTCAACCGAGTCGACCTGGTGACCCAAGTCAACTGAGTCGACCGAGTTGACCCGATGACCCGAGTCAACTGAGTCGACCCAGTGACCCAAGTCGCTGTGGTGACCTAATTTATTATGGCAGTTAAAGTTACTAGCTGGCGACCAGAGCTGAGCTGGCAACCTGAATTGATCTAGTGGGTGACCTAAGCTGATCTGGCTAGTGACCTAATTTTGTCAGGTCATCTGGAGACCAGAGCTGATCTGGCTGGTGACCCAAGTTGATCTGGTGACTCAAGTTGATCTAGTTGGCGACCCGTGTGGTGACCTGAGTTGATCTTGCTAGCGATTTGAGTTGATCCAGTGACCCGTCCTGATCCAGAGGCCTGAGTCAATCCGGCAACCCAAGTCGACTCGGTGACCCGAGTCTATCGAGTTGACCGAGTGACCTGAGTCAACCGAGTCGACTCGATGACCCGAGTCAACCGAGTCGACTCGATGACCCGAGTCAACCGAGTCGACTGAGTCGACGTGGTGTCCCGAGTCGGTCAGGTGACCGAGTCGACCCGAGTAAACCAGAGTCGACTGAGTTGACCTAGTGACCTGAATCAATTGAGTCAACCTAGTGACCTGAGTCGACTAGGTCGACCCGTGTCAACCCAAGTCGACTCGAGGCCTAAGTTGATTCGGCAACCCAAGTCGACTCGGTGACCCACGTCGACCGAGTCGACCCAGTGACCCGAGTTGACCCGATGACCCGAGTTGACCCGGTGACCCGAGTTGATCAAGTTGACTGAGTTGACTGAGTCGACCCAGCGACCAGGGTTTTTGTGGTGACCCAATTTATTATGGCAGTCGGAGTTACTCACTGGCGACCAGAGCTAATCTAGCGACCTGAGTTGATCTAATTGGTGACCTAACCTGATCTGGTTGGTGAACTAATTTTGTCAGGTGATCTGGTGACAAGAGCTGATCTGGTTGGTGACCCAAGCTGATATGGCGACCTGAGTAAATCTAGTTGGTGATCCGTGTGGTGACCTGAGTTGATCTCGCTAGCGACTTGAGTTGATCCAGTGACCCATCCCGATCCAGAGGCCCGAGTCGAGCCGGCAACCCAACTCGACCTGAGTCAATCGAGTCGACTCGAGTCCACCGAGTCGACCCAGTGACCCGAGTCAACCTGGTCAACTCGATGACCCGAGCCAACCGAGTCGACCCAGTGACCCGGTGACTCGAATCAACTGAGTCGACCCGGTGACCAGAGTTGACTAAGTCGACCCAGCTGACTTGGTGACCTGAGTCGACAGAGTTGACCTAGTGACCTGAGTCAACCGTGTTGACCTGATGACCTAAGTTGACCTGGTGACCCAAGTCAACCAAGTCTACCTAAGTTAGTAAGGTGACTGAGTTGACCCGAGTCGACCTAGTGACCTGAGTCAACCGAGTCGACCTGGTGACTCGAGTCGACCCAGTGACATGAGTCAACTGAGTCGACCCAATGACCTGAGTCAACTGAGTCAACCGAGTCGACCCTATGACCTGAGTCAACCAAGTTGACCTAGCGACCCGAGTCACTATGGTGACCCAATTTATTATGGCAGTCAAAGTTATTGGCTGGCGACCTGAGTTGATCTAGTTGGTGACATAAGCTGATATGGCGACCAGAGCTGATCTAGCTGGTGACCCAAGCTAATCTGGTGACCCAAGTTGATCTAGTTGGCGACCCATGTGGTGACCTGAGTTGATCTCGCTAGTAACTTGAGTTGACCCGATGATCCATCTTGATCTAGAGGCCCGAGTCGATCCGGCAACCCAAGTCGACCTGGTGACCTGAGTCAACCGCGTCGACCGACTCGACCCAGTGACCTGAGTCAACTAAGTTGACCTGATGACTTGAGTCAACTGAGTTGACCCAATGACCGGAGTCAACTGAGTTGACCCGATGACCTGAGTCAACTGAGTTAACACGATGACTCGAGGCAACCAAGTCGACCCAAGTCGACCGAGTCAGTCAGGTGACTGAGTCGACCTAAGTCGACCTAGTGACCTGAGTCGACCGAGTCAACCCGGTGACTCGAGTCAACAGAGTCGACCGAGTCGACCCAGTGACCCGTGTCAACCGAGTTGACCTGGTGACCCGAGTCGATCGAGTCGACCCAGCGACCTGAGTCACTATGGTGACCTAATTTATTATGGCAGTCAGAGTTACTGGCTGGTGACTAGAGCTGATCTGGTGACCTGAATTGATCTAGTTGGCAACCTAAGCTGATTTGGCTGTCGACCTAATTTTGTGAGGTGATCTGGCGACCAGAGCTGATCTGGCTAGTGACCCAATCTGATTTGGTGACCTGAGTTGATCTAGTTGGTGACCCGTGTGGTGACCTGAGTTGATCTCACTAGCGACTTGTGTTGATCTAGTGACCCATCCCAATCTAGAGGCCTGAGTCGATCCGGCAACCCAAGTCGATTCGAGTTGACTCGGTGACCCGAGTCAACCGAGTCGACCCAGTGACCTGAGTCAATTGAGTCAACCCAGTGACCTGAGTCAACCGAGTCGACCCGATGACCCGAGTCAACCGAGTCAACCCGATGACCCGAGTCAACCGAGTCGACGCAGTGACCTGAGTCAACCAAGTCGATGCGGTGACCCAAGTCAACCGAGTCGACCCGGTGACCTGAGTCAACCGAGTTGACCTGAGTCAACCCGACGACCTGAGTCGACCCGATGACCCGACTCGATCGAGTCGACCTGGTGACCTGACTCGACCGAGTCGACCCAATGACCCGAGTCAACCGAGTCGACCCGGTGACCCGAGTCAACTGAGTCGACCGAGTTCACCCGGTGACCTGAGTCAATTGAGTCGACCCAGTGACCCAAGTTGCTAGTGACCTAATTTTGTTAGGTGATCTGGAGACCAGAGTTGATCTGGTTGGTGACCCAAGCTAATCTGGCGACCAGAGTTGATCTAGTTGGTGACCCGTGTGGTGACCTAAGTTGATCTTGCTAGCAACTTGAGTTGATCCAGTAACCCATCCTGATCCAGAGGCCTGAGTCGATCTGGTAACCCAAGTCGACCTGAGTCGACCTGGTGACCCGACTCAACCGAGTCGACCCGATGACCCGAATCAACCAAGTCGACCTGATGACCCGAGTCAACCAAGTCGACCTTGTGACCCGAGTCAACCAAGTCGACCCGAGTCAGTCAGGTGACTGAGTCAACCCGGTGACCTGAGTCGATTAAGTCAACGGAGTCCACCCAATGACCTGAGTCAACTGAGTCGATCGTGTCAACCCAGTAACCTAAGTCAACCCGGTGAATCGAGTCAACTGAGTCGATCGAGTCGACCCGGTGACCTGAGTCAACTGAGTCGACCTGAGTCGACTGAGTCAACCCAGTTACCTGAGTCACTGTGGTGACCTAATTTATTATGGTAGTCAGAGTTACTGGCTGGTGACCTAAGCTAATCTGGCTGGTGACTTAAGTTTGTCAGGTGATCTAGCGACCAGAGTTGATCTGGTTGGTGACCCAAGCTGATCTGGCGATGTGAGTTGATCTAGTTGGCGACCCGTGTGGTGACCTGAGTTGATCTCGCTAGCGACTTGAGTTGATCCAGTGACCCGTACTGATCCAGAGGCCCGAGTCGATCTGACAACCCAAGTCGACCCGGTGACCCGAGTCAACTTGGTGACTCGAGTCGATCCGATGACCTGAGTCAACTGAGTCATCCCGAGTCGACCGAGTCAGTCAGGTGACTGAGTCGACCCGGTGACCTGAGTCAACCAAGTCGACCTGGTGACCCAAGTCCATCGAGTCGACCGAGTCGACCCAGTGACCTGATTCAACCAAGTCGACCTGGTGACCCGAGTCAACCGAGTCGACCTGGTGACCCGAGTCGCTGTGGTGACCCAATTTATTATGGCAGTCAAAGTTTTTGGCTGGCAACCAGAGCTGATCTGGCGACCTGAGTTGATCTAGTTAGCGACCTAAGCTGATCTAGTTGGCGACCTAAGATGAAATGGTTGGTGACCCAGGCTGATCTAGTTAGTGACCTGATTTTGTCAGGTGATCTAGCGACTAGAGCTGATCTAGCTGGTGACCCAAGCTGATCTAGTGACCCGAGTTGATCTAGTTGGTTACCTGTGTGGTGACCTGAGCTGATCTCGCTAGCAACTTGAGTTGATCTAGTGACCCGTGCAATCTAGAGGCCCGAGTAGATCCGACAACCCAAGTCGACTTGAGTCGACCTGAGTCAACCGAGTCAGCTGAGTCGACCTAAGTCACCCTAGTCGACCCGGTGATCCAAGTCAACTGAGTTGACTCAAGTTGACTGCGTCGACCCGAGTCGACCGGGTCGGTCAGGTGACTGACTCGACCTGAGTCGATTTGGCTACCTGAGTCAACTCGGTGACCCGAGTCGATCGAGTCGACCGAGTCGACCAAGTCCACCCAGTGACCTGAGTCACCTTAGTCGACCGAGCGACCAGAGTCGTTGTAGTGACCTAATTTATTATGGCAGTATGAGTTACCGACTAGCGAGCAGAGTTGATCTAGCCACCCGAGATGATCTAGTTTGCGACCTGAGTTGATCTAGTTGGTGACCCGAGTTGATCTGCCTGTTGACCTAATTTTGTCAAGTGATCTAGCGACCAGAGCTGATCAAGCCGAGCGGAACCGAACCGGTCGAGCTCTCCGGGGAGCGGCGGGGCGGGATCGGCGCCGAGCTCGCTCCCGGGCGGGGTCGAAACTCGCGGAAAAAAAATGAACAAAGGAGGCCCCGTACGAGGATAAGAACGAAAAAACCAGAGTTAAATTAAAAAAAAAAAAAAAAAAAAAAAAAATTACTTTCGGGTCATACGTGTAGCCACGCCCAGCTCGCCCGCGGACGGGATCCCCATCGAGCTCGTCGAGCCGAGCGGCGCTCGCGGGCGGGGTCCGATCCGAGCGGAACCGAACCGGTCGAGCTCTCCGGGGAGCGGCGGGGCGGGATCGGCGCCGAGCTCGCTCCGGGGCGGGGTCGAAACTCGCGGAAAAAAAATGAACAAAGGAGGCTCCGTACGAGGATAAGAACGAAAAAACCAGAGTTAAAAAAAAAAAAAAAAAAAAAAAAAATACATTCGCGTCATACGTGTAGCCATGCCCAGCTCGCCCGCGGACGGGATCCCCATCGAGCTCGTCGAGCCGAGCGGCGCTCGCGGGCGGGGTCCGATCCGAGCGGAACCGAACCGGTCGAGCTCTCCGGGGAGCGGCGGGGCGGGATCGGCGCCGAGCTCGCTCCCGGGCGGGGTCGAAACTCGCGGAAAAAAAATGAACAAAGGAGGCTCCGTACGAGGATAAGAACGAAAAAACCAGAGTTTAAAAAAAAATTAAAAAAAAAAAATTACATTCGGGTCATACGTGTAGCCACGCCCAGCTCGCCCGCGGACGGGATCCCCATCGAGCTCGTCGAGCCGAGCGGCGCTCGCGGGCGGGGTCCGATCCGAGCGGAACCGAACCGGTCGAGCTCTCCGGGGAGCGGCGAGGCGGGATCGGCGCCGAGCTCGCTCCCGGGCGGGGTCGAAACTCGCGGAAAAAAAATGAACAAAGGAGGCTCCGTACGAGGATAAGAACGAAAAAACCAGAGTTAAAAAAAAAAAAAAAAAAAAAAAAAAATTACATTCGGGTCATACGTGTAGCCACGCCCAGCTCGCCCGCGGACGGGATCCCCATCGAGCTCGTCGAGCCGAGCGGCGCTCGCGGGCGGGGTCCGATCCGAGCGGAACCGAACCGGTCGAGCTCTCCGGGGAGCGGCGGGGCGGGATCGGCGCCGAGCTCGCTCCCGGGCGGGGTCGAAACTCGCGGAAAAAAAATGAACAAAGGAGGCTCCGTACGAGGATAAGAACGAAAAAACCAGAGTTTTAAAAAAAAAAAAAAAAAAAAATTACATTCGGGTCATACGTGTAGCCACGCCCAGCTCGCCCGCGGACGGGATCCCCATCGAGCTCGTCGAGCCGAGCGGCGCTCGCGGGCGGGGTCCGATCCGAGCGGAACCGAACCGGTCGAGCTCTCCGGGGAGCGGCGGGGCGGGATCGGCGCCGAGCTCGCTCCCGGGCGGGGTCGAAACTCGCGGGAAAAAAATGAACAAAGGAGGCTCCGTACGAGGATAAGAACGAAAAAACCAGAGTTAAAAAAAAAAAAAAAAAAAAAAAATTACATTCGGGTCATACGTGTAGCCACGCCCAGCTCGCCCGCGGACGGGATCCCCATCGAGCTCGTCGAGCCGAGCGGCGCTCGCGGGCGGGGTCCGATCGGAGCGGAACCGAACCGGTCGAGCTCTCCGGGGAGCGGCGGGGCGGGATCGGCGCCGAGCTCGCTCCCGGGCGGGGTCGAAACTCGCGGAAAAAAAATGAACAAAGGAGGCTCCGTACGAGGATAAGAACGAAAAAACCAGAGTTAAAAAAAAAAAAAAAAAAAAAAATTACATTCGGGTCATACGTGTAGCCACGCCCAGCTCGCCCGCGGACGGGATCCCCATCGAGCTCGTCGAGCCGAGCGGCGCTCGCGGGCGGGGTCCGATCCGAGCGGAACCGAACCGGTCGAGCTCTCCGGGGAGCGGCGGGGCGGGATCGGCGCCGAGCTCGCTCCCGGGCGGGGTCGAAACTCGCGGAAAAAAAATGAACAAAGGAGGCCCCGTACGAGGATAAGAACGAAAAAACCAGAGTTAAAAAAAAAAAAAAAAAAAAAAAAAAAAAAAAAAAAAAAAACTTTCGGGTCATACGTGTAGCCACGCCCAGCTCGCCCGCGGACGGGATCCCCATCGAGCTCGTCGAGCCGAGCGGCGCTCGCGGGCGGGGTCCGATCCGAGCGGAACCGAACCGGTCGAGCTCTCCGGGGAGCGGCGGGGCGGGATCGGCGCCGAGCTCGCTCCGGGGCGGGGTCGAAACTCGCGGAAAAAAAATGAACAAAGGAGGCTCCGTACGAGGATAAGAACGAAAAAACCAGAGTTTTAAAAAAAAAAAAAAAAAAATTACATTCGGGTCATACGTGTAGCCACGCCCAGCTCGCCCGCGGACGGGATCCCCATCGAGCTCGTCGAGCCGAGCGGCGCTCGCGGGCGGGGTCCGATCCGAGCGGAACCGAACCGGTCGAGCTCTCCGGGGAGCGGCGGGGCGGGATCGGCGCCGAGCTCGCTCCCGGGCGGGGTCGAAACTCGCGGAAAAAAAATGAACAAAGGAGGCTCCGTACGAGGATAAGAACGAAAAAACCAGAGTTAAAAAAAAAAAAAAAAAAAAAATTACATTCGGGTCATACGTGTAGCCACGCCCAGCTCGCCCGCGGACGGGATCCCCATCGAGCTCGTCGAGCCGAGCGGCGCTCGCGGGCGGGGTCCGATCCGAGCGGAACCGAACCGGTCGAGCTCTCCGGGGAGCGGCGGGGCGGGATCGGCGCCGAGCTCGCTCCGGGGCGGGGTCGAAACTCGCGGAAAAAAAATGAACAAAGGAGGCTCCGTACGAGGATAAGAACGAAAAAACCAGAGTTAAAAAAAAAAAAAAAAAAAAAAAAATACATTCGCGTCATACGTGTAGCCACGCCCAGCTCGCCCGCGGACGGGATCCCCATCGAGCTCGTCGAGCCGAGCGGCGCTCGCGGGCGGGGTCCGATCCGAGCGGAACCGAACCGGTCGAGCTCTCCGGGGAGCGGCGGGGCGGGATCGGCGCCGAGCTCGCTCCCGGGCGGGGTCGAAACTCGCGGAAAAAAAATGAACAAAGGAGGCTCCGTACGAGGATAAGAACGAAAAAACCAGAGTTAAAAAAAAAATTAAAA
>BSBK01009447.1:477500-515000 GCA_027943335.1 Chamaecyparis obtusa | reverse complement strand
ACAGTGAGAGATCATCCACAAGTGATGTTGGACGGTAAAGAAAACGCCTCGGCACAGCATGAAAACAATTTCCGCGTCTCGACAGATTGAAAATGTCTACGCCTGTCGGATCATTGCAAAACGGATCCTCGGTTCACAGGAGCCTGGGAAGAATATCCCGTACGAAACCCTTTACCCGAAGACATCCGAATCGCAAGTGCTCGCAACAGTCACTGCCCCGAGAGTATGCACCGCGCACGCGACCGAGTAAGGCCACTCAATGACATCCATTTCCCAGGCATATGCCACCTACGCGCTTTTTTGGTGCACCCCGCACGACAACTTCCGTCTCGACAAACATTAACGCTTTCCGCATCCAGAAAGACATGAAATGGCCACGCATGTCGGGTCATTGCAAAACGGATGCTCGGTTCACAGGAGCCTGGGAAGAACATCCCGTACGGAACCCTTTACCCGAAGACACCCGAATCGCACATGCTCGCAACAGTCACTGCCCCGAGAGTATGCACCGTGCACGCGACCGAGTAAGGCCACTCAGAGACATCCATTTCCCAGGCATATGCCACCTACGCACTTCTTTGGTGCACCCCGCACGACAACTCCCGTCTCGACAGCCTTAACGGTTTCCGCATCCAACCAAAAGCCTTGGCCATACTCGTCTGCAAGTTTAACTCCACAGACAGAGAGGACTTTGCCCTGCAAACCAGAGCAAGACGATAGTGCCTCGTAGAAAATGAAGACGAGATGGCCAAGACCGCACTTGTGTACAAGGCAACCAACCTTTCATCGCACTCCGGGCCACGCTAAAAACACTAGGAAAGGCTTAAAGGGTGGAGAGTGGGACAACGATGAAATATGAAAGCAGGACACTCACCTTACGTGCAACGATTCCCAACACTTGTTACTGTCGGAGCTCATGTATCGCAAAGATGGAACGTGCCAAGTGCCAAGGCCCATGGCAAATGCAACTGTCGTAAACTTCGGAACAAGCGCATCTTTCAGTCAAACAAATGACATACACACTGTCGCAATTCTCTACGACACTCGTGCGTGGCAAAATTCAACTAAATATGAAGATGAGAACTTCCAACTGCACAAGGGCTGGGCAGAACTACAAGAAATGCTCACTCCGCAATTTATTATCGCGCCTACCATCTCGGAAAGGGGTACAAGTGCACACGTTCATCCAAGCAAAGAGGATGAAATGGAGTGAAGGGGCAAGATCCAAAAGTTCCGGAGGTACAACTCCGAGAACAATCGAGAGCAATGCCGAATTACATGTCAACTCTGTTACTAGGCAAACAAGTGTTGTACCTGAAGAAATCGACAGTCCTCACAATGGCCCGAGGCCAATGCTCCGACTTAATCAATTTTCTCCAACAAACGCCATGCCACCTTTCACAAAGGGATTTTATCCATCCAAAACCGAATTAATCACTTGCAGCAAAGTGACCCAAGAGCTAGACGGGGGCTGACCCAGTAATTGTCTTCCATGTCACTACAACGAAACATTTGAACGACAACCGCTGTCGAACCCTTTCCAACTTGCACCGTCGAGTGACACAAAAGACACTACCATGGGCATGGGCAGCCCCCGCATAGCAAACGGGTGCCCTAATGCGCCCCTCCAATAGAATCAGTGCTAGTGCTCAAATTTTATATCTGAGCTACCAATCCGTCCAAGCACCAGCACTGATTCTCTTGGAGGGCCGCACCTACCCAAACGACTCAGAAGCTATACGCCGGTCCATTCACAAGAACGGAACTATCTCCGGCCAACTCCCTGTGAAGGCCGCATCTCTCCGTTCCACGCATGCAAGAACCAACGCATAGCTAACGAGTACCCGGATAGGATTCGCGGAAAGTACATAGCAAATCGCTTGTACCAAAGCGAACCGAAAGCTAGACGGGGGCTGACCCGAAGATTGCCTTCCATGTCACTGCGACGACACATTCGAATGACAACCGCTGCCGAACACTTTCCGACTTGCACCGTTGAGTGACCCGAAAGACAGGACTTTGGGCAGCCCCCGCATAGCAATCAGGTGGCTTCATGCCCCTCTAATAGAATCAGTGCTAGTGATCCGATTTTAAATCCGACTTACTCATCCGTCCGCGCACAAGCTCTGATTCTATTAGAGGGGCATGGGGGAGCTTCCGCGAACTACTACTCCCCTATATAAGTTATTAGTCCGGGTCTTTCTCTTCCGTAGAAATTTGAGACGTTGAGAATGGCTCCCAAACAATTCAAATCTTCCAAAAATTCAAGTGAAACGATGAGGAAAAAGCTCACAAAAAAATCAAATCTTCAAAAAATTCAAGTGAAACGAACAGAATAGCTCACAAAAAATTCAGGTCTTCCGAAAAAATCGAAGGGAAACGAAAAGAACAACTAGCAAAACATTCAAATTTTCCAAAACTTCAAGTAAAAGAAAGAACATAGCTCACCAAAAAAATCCATTTCTTCCAAAAACTCAAGTGAATCGAAGAGAGTAGGCTCACAAAAAATTAAAATCTTCCAAAAAAAAATCAAAGGAAACAAAAGAGGAGATCGCAAAAAATTCGAATCTTCCAATGAAACAAAAATGAGAATAGCAAACAAAAAATTCAAATCTTAATGCAGCATGCGACAGAGCAAATCGCTTGTGCCAAGCGACCCGGGAGCTAGACGGGGGCTGACCCAAAAATTGCGTTTCTTGTCAATGCGACGATGCGTTGGAACGACAACCGCTGTCGAACCCTTTCCTACTTGCAACGTCGACTGACACAAAAGACACGATCCTGGACAGGCCCCGCATAGAAAGCGGGTGGCCTAATGCGCCCCTCCAATAGAATCAGCGCTAGTGCTCAGATTTTAAATCCGAGATACCCAGCACTGATTCTCTTGGAGGGGGGCACCTACCCAAACGACTCAAAAGCTATACGCGGCTCCATTCACAAAAACAGAACTATCTCCGGCCAACTCCCTGTGAAGGCCGCATCTCTCCGTTCCGCTCGTGTAAGAGCCAACGCGTAGCTAACGAGTACGTGGATAGGGTTCGCGGAAAGTACATAGCAAATCACTTGTACCAAAGTGACCCGAAAGCTAGACAGGGGCTGACCCGTAGATTGCCTTCCATATCACTGCGACGACGCATTGGAACGACAACCGCTGCCGAACCCTTTCCGACTTGCACCGTCGAGCGACCCGAAAGACAGGACTTTGGGCAGCCCCCGCATAGCAATCAAGTGGCTTCATGCCCCTCTAATAGAATCAGTGCTGGTGATCCCATTTTGAAATCCGACCTACACATCCGTCCGATCACCGGCAATGATTCTATAAGAGGGGTATGGGGGAGCTTCCGCGAACAACACACAACTCCTCCCCTATATAAGTTATTAGTCCGAGTCTTGCTCTTGAGTGGAAATTTAAGCCGAAGAAACTGGCTCCCAAAAAATTCAAATCTTCCAAAAATTCAAGTGAAACGATGACAAAAAGCTCACAAAAAATCAAATCTTCCAAAAATTCAAGTGAAACGAACAGAATAGATCACAAAAAATTCAAGTCTTTCGAAAAAATCTAGGAAAACGAAAAGAATAGCTAGAAAACAAAATTCAAATCTTCCAGAAATTCAAGTAAAACAAAGAACATGGCTCACCAAAATAATTCATCTTCCAAAAATTCGTCATTCTTACCGCAATCCATCATCTTATCCGTCATAACGCGTATCCAACATATCCACGAGGAGGTAACCCAACTCGCTCGCATAGTTCCTCAAGTCAGATAACAATGCATCTAGATGAATCCAAATCGTTTTCGATCGAGACTTAGCAACTAATGTCGCACCCGCCTAGATTGACTTGAGATCCAATCCGCCGACACATATGATAACTAACTGATTCCAATGCAAAGCATCTTGAGCCATTGCGCACTCAAGTATCGGAAGTCGAAGCGACATAGCAAGTAGCTTGTACCAAGTGACCCGGGAGCTAGACGGGGGCTGACCCGAAGATCGCCTTTCTTGTCAATGCGACGATGTGTTGGAACGACAACCGCTGTCGAACCCTTTCCGAAGTGCACCGTCGACTGACCCAAAAGTTACGACCCTGGACAGCCCCCGCATAGCAAGCGGGTGGCCTAATGCGCCCCTCCAATAGAATCAGTGCTAGTGTTCATATTTTAAATCCGAGCTACCAATCCGTCCGAGCACCAGCACTGATTCTCTTGGAGGGGCGCACCTACCCAAACGACTCAAAAGCTATATACGCGGCTCCATTCACAAGAGCAGAACTATTTCCGGCCAACTCCCTGTGAAGGCCGCATCTCTTCGTTCCACGCATGCAAGAGCCAACGCATAGCTAACGAGTACCCGGATAGGGGTTCGCGGAAAGTACATAGCAGATCGCTTGTACCAAAGCAACCCAAAAGCTAGACGGGGGCTGACCCGAAGATCGCCTTCCATGTCACTGCGACGACGCATTGGAACGACAACCGCTGCCGAACCCTTTCCGACTTGCACCGTCGAGCGACCTTCGAAAGACGGGACTTTGAGCAGCCCCCGCATAGCAATCAGGTGGCTTCATGCCCCTCTAATGGAATCAGTGCTGCTGATCGCGTTTTGAAATCTGACCTAATCATCCGTCCGTCTGTCGGATTTCAAAACGGGATCACCAGCACTGATTCTATTAGAGGGGCATGGGGGAGATTCCGCGGACAACACCTCCCCTATATAAGTTATTAGTCCAAGTCTTGCACTTCCGTAGAAATTTGAGCCGACGAGAATATCTCACAAAAATTTCAAATCTTTCAAAAATACGAGTGAAACAAAAAGAATAGATCACAAAAAATTCAGAAATTCCAAAAATTCAATTGAAACGAAGAGAATAGCTCACAAAAAAATCAAGGGAAAAAAAGAGAATAGCTCACAAATAAAATCAAATCTCCCAAAAATGCAAGTGAAACGAAGAGACTACAATCACAAAAAATGCACAACTTCCAAATATTCAATTGAAACGAAGAGAATAGCTCACAAAAAATGCAAGTCTTACAAAAAAATCAAGGGAAACAAAACAGAATAGCTCACAAAAAATTCAAATCTTCCAAAAAAACCAAGTGAAACAAACAGAATAGCTCACAAAAAATTCAAATCTTGCAAACATTCAAGTGAAAACGAAGAGAATAGCTCACAAAAACATTCAAAACTTCCAAAAATTCAAGTGAAAAGAATAAAATAATAGCCCACAAAAAATTCAAGTCTTCCAAAACAAAAACCAAGGAAAAACGAAGAGAATAGCTCACAAAAAATCCAAAACTTCAAGTCAAAACGAAGAGAATTTTACTACCTCGCAACAAACAAAATTCAAATCTCGCAAAAATTCAAGTGAAACGAAGAGACTTAACTCAAAAAATTCAAATCTTCTTGCGACATGCAGACCCAAGAGCTAGACGGGGGCTCGCCCACAGATCGACTTCAGTATCACTATGACGACGCGCTGGAACGACTACCGCTGTCGAACCCTTCTCTGACTTCCGCCATCGAGTGACCCAAAAGACACGACCCAAGGGAGCCCACGCATAAAAATTGGGTGGCTTCATGCCCCTCCAATAGAATCTGTGCTGCTGCTCACATTTTTAAATCCGAGCGGCAAATCCGTCCGAGCACCAACACTCATTCACTTGGAGGGGCACCTATCCAAACGACCGAAAAGCTATACGCGGCTCCATTCGCAAGGCACGGAACTGTTTCAGGCCAACTCCCTGTGAAGGCCGCATCTCTGCGTTCCATGCGTGCTAGAGCCAACACATAGCTAACGAGTACCGGGATAGGTGTTCGCGGAAAGTACATAGCAGATCGCTTGTACCAAAGCAACCCAAGAGCTAGACAGGGGCTGACCCGAAGATCGCCTTCCATGTCGCTGCGACGACGCATTGGAACGACAACCGCTGCCGAACCATTTCCGACTTGCGCCGTCGAGCGACCTGAAAGATGAGACTTTGAGCAGCCCACGCATAGCAATCAGGTGGCTTCATGCCCCTATAATGGAATCAGTGCTGCTGATCCCGTTTTGAAATCCGACCTAATCATCCATCCGTCTGTCGGATTTCAAAACGGGATCACCAGCACTGATTCCATTAGAGGGGCATGGGGGAGCTTCCGCGAACAACACCTCCCCTATATAAGTTATTAGTCCAAGTATTGCACTTCCGTAGAAATTTGAGCCGAAGAGAATATCTCACAAAAATTTCAAATCTCTCAAAAATATAAGTGAAACAAAGAAGAATAGATCACAAAAAATTCAAAACTTCCAAAAATTCAATTGAAACGAAGAGAATAGCTCACAAAAAATGCAAGTCTTGCAAAAAAAATTCAAAGGAAAAGAAGAGAATAGCTCACAAAAAAAATCAAATCTCCCAAAAAATGCATCATGCATAACTTCCAAAAATTCAATTGAAACGAAGAGAATAGCTCACAAAAAATGCAAGTCTTCCAAAAAAATCAAAGGGAAATAAAGAGAATAGCTCACAAAAAATTCAAATCTTCCAAAAAACCAAGTGAAACGAAGAGACTACATCACAAAAAATGCATAACTTCCAAAAATTCAATTGAAACGAAGAGAATAGCTCACAAAAAACGCAAGTCTTCCCAAAAAAAAACAAAAAAAAAAAAAACAAAGGGAAACAAAGAGAATAGCTCACAAAAATTCAAATCTTCCAAAAAAAACCAAGTGAAACAAAGAGAATAGCTCACAAAAATTTCAAATCTTGCAAAAATTCAAGTGAAACGAAAGATAATAGCTCACAAAAAAATTCAGAACTTCCAAAAATTCAAGTCTTCCAAAAAAAAATCAAGGAAAAACGAAGACTTAAACTCACGAAAAATTCAAATCTCCTTGCGGCATGCAGACCCAAGAGCTAGACGGGGGCTCGCCCACAAATCGACTTCAGTATCACTATGATGACGCGCTGGAACGACTACCGTTGTCGAACCCTTCTCCGACTTGCGCCATCGAGTGACCCAAAAGAGGCGACCCAGGGGAGCCCCCGCATAGCAATCGGGTGGCTTCATGCCCCTCCAATAAAATCAGGCATGCTACTCACATTTTAAATCCGAGCCGCAAATCCGTCCGAGCACCAGCACTGATTCACTTGGAGGGGCACCCTATCCAAACGACCCAAAAGCTATACGCGGCTCCTTTCGCACGCACAGAACTGTTTCAAGCCGACTCCCTGTGAAGGCCGCATCTCTCCGTTCCACCCATGCAAGAAACAACGCATAGCTAACGAATACCCGGATAGGGTTTCGCGGAAAGTACAAGCAGATCGCTTGTACCAAAGCAACCCAAAAGCTAGACGGGGGCTGACCCGAAGATCGCCTTCCATGTCACAGCGACGACGCATTGGAACGACAACCGCTGTCGAACCCTTCCCGACTTTGCGTCATCGAGCGACCCGAAAGACGGGACTTTGAGCAGCCCCCGCATAGCAATCAGGTGGCTTCATGCCCCTCTAATGGAATCAGTGCTGCTGATCCCGTTTTGAAATCCGACCTAATCATCCGTCCGTCTGTCGGATTTCAAAACGGGATCACCAGCACTGATTCTATTAGAGGGGCATGGGGGAGCTTCCGCGGACAACACCTCCCCTATATAAGTTATTAGTCCAAGTATTGCACTTCCGTAGAAATTTGAGCCGAAGAGAATATCTCACAAAAATTTCAAATCTCTCAAAAATACAAGTGAAACAAAGAACAATAGATCACAAAAAATTCAAAACTTCCAAAAATTCAATTGAAATGAAGAGAATAGCTCACAAAAAATCCAAGTCTTGCAAAAAAAATCAAGGAAAAAGAAGAGAATAGCTCACAAAAAAATCAAATTTCCCAAAAATGCAAGTGAAACGAAGAGACTACATCACCAAAAAATGCATAACTTCCAAAAATTCAATTGAAACGAAGAGAATAGCTCACAAAAAATGCAAGTCTTCCAAAAAAAAATCAAGGGAAACAAAGAGAATAGCTCACAAAAAATTCAAATCTTCGAAAAAACCAAGTGAAACAAAGAAGAATAGCTCACAAAAAATTCAAATCCTGCAAAAATTCAAGTGAAAGGAAGAGAATAGCTCACAAAAAATTCAAAACTTCAAAAAATTCAAGTGAAACGAAGAGAATAGCTCACAAAAAATTCAAAACTTCCAAAAATTCAAGTGAAACGAAGAGAATAGCTCACAAAAAACTTCAAATCTCGCAAAAACTCCAGTGAAACGAAAAAGACTTAACTCACAAAAAATTCAAATCTTCTTGCCGCATGCAGACCCAAATGCTAGACCGGGGCTCGCCCACAGATCGACTTCAGTATCACTAATGACGACGCGCTGGAACAACTACCGTTGTTGAACCCTTCTCCGACTTGCGCCATCGAGTGACCCAGAAGAGACGACCCAGGGGAGCCCCCGCATAGCAATCAGGTGGCTTCATGCCCCTCCAATAAAATCAGGCATGCTACTCACATTTTAAATCCGAGCCGCAAATCCATCCGAGCACCAGCACTGATTCACTTGGAGGGGCACCCTATCCAAACGACCCAAAAGCTATACGCGGCTCCATTCGCACGCACAGAACTGTTTCAGGCCGACTCCCTGTGAAGGCCGCATCTCTTCGTTGCACACATGCAAGAGACAACGCATAGCTAACGAGTACCCGGATAGGGTTTCGCGGAAAGTACATAGCAGATCGCTTGTACCAAAGCAACCCAAAAGCTAGACGGGGGCTGACCCTAAGATCGCCTTACATGTCACAACGACGACGCATTGGAACGACAACCGCTGTCGAACCCTTTCCGACTTGCGCAATCGAGCGACCCGAAAGACGGGACTTTGAGCAGCCCACGCATAGCAATCAGGTGGCTTCATGCCCCTGTAATGGAATCAGTGCTGCTGATCCCATTTTGAAATCTGACCTAATCATCCGTCCGTCTGTCGGATTTCAAAACGGGATCACCAGCACTGATTCTATTAGAGGGGCATGGGGGAGCTTCCGCGGACAACACCTCCCCTATATAAGTTATTAGTCCAAGTATTGCACTTTCGTAGAAATTTGAGCCGAAGAGAATATCTCACAAAAATTTCAAATCTCTCAAAAATACAAGTGAAACAAAGAGAATAGATCACAAAAAATTCAAAACTTCCAAAAATTCAATTGAAATGAAGAGAATAGCTCACAAAAAATCCAAGTCTTGCAAAAAAAAAATCAAGGGAAAAGAAGAGAATAGCTCACAAAAAATGCAAGTCTTCCAAAAAAAAACAAGGGAAACAAAGAAAATAGCTCACAAAAAATTCAAATCTTCCAAAAAACCAAGTGAAACAAAGAAGAATAGCTCACAAAAAATTCAAATCCTGCAAAAATTCAAGTGAAACGAAGAGGATAGCTCACAAAAAACTCAAAACTTCCAAAAATTCAAGTGAAACGAAGAGAATAGCTCACAAAAAATTTAAGTGAAACGAAGAGAATAGCTCACAAAAACTTCAAATCTCGCAAAAACTCCAGTGAAACGAAAAAAAGAAAAAGACTTTAACTCACAAAAAATTCAAATCTTCTTGCGGCATGCAGACCCAAGTGCTAGACGGGGGCTGCACACAGATCGACTTCAGTATCACTAATGACGACGCGCTGGAACGACTACCGTTGTCGAACCCTTCTCCGACTTGCGCCATCGAGTGACCCAAAAGAGACGACCCAGGGGAGCCCCCGCATAGCAATCAGGTGGCTTCATGCCCCTCAAATAAAATCAGGCATGCTCCTCACATTTTAAATCTGAGCCGCAAATCCGTCCGAGCACCAGCACTGATTCGCTTGGAGGGGCACCCTATCCAAACGACCCAAAAGCTATACGCGGCTCCATTCGCACGCACAGAACTATTTCAGGCCGACTCCCTGTGAAGGCCGCATCTCTCCGTTCCACACATGCAAGAGCCAATGCATAGCTAACGAGTACCCGGATAGGGGTTCGCGGAAAGTACATAGCAGATCGCTTGTACCAAGCGACCCAAAAGCTAGACAAGGGCTAACCCGAAGATCGCCTTCCATGTCACTGCGACGACGCATTGGAACGACAACCGCTGTCGAACCCTTTCCGACTTGCGCCGTCGAGCGACTCGAAAGACGGGACTTTGAGCAGCCCCCGCATAGCAATCAGGTGGCTTCATGCCCCTCTAATGGAATCAGTGCTGCTGATCCCGTTTTGAAATCCGACCTGCTCATCCATCCGTCCGTCGGATTTCAAAACGGGATCACTAGCACTGATTCTATTAGAGGGGCATGGGGGAGCTTCCGCGGACAACACCTCCCCTATATAAGTTATTAGTCCAAGTATTGCACTTCCGTAGAAATTTGAGCCGAAGAGAATATCTCACAAAAATTTCAAATCTCTCAAAAATACAAGTGAAACAAAGAAGAATAGATCACAAAAAATTCAAAACTTCTAAAAATTCAATTGAAACGAAGAGAATAGCTCACAAAAAATGCAAGTCTTGCAAAAAAAAATTCAAGGGAAAAGAAGAGAATAGCTCACAAAAAAAATCAAATCTCCCAAAAATGCAAGTGAAACGAAGAGACTACATCACAAAAAATGCATAACTTCCAAAAATTCAATTGAAACGAAGAGAATAGCTCACAAAAAATGCAAGTCTTCCAAAAAAATCAAAGGAAACAAAGAGAATAGCTCACAAAAAATAGCTAGCTTGTGGCCCGGACGATCCGATCTCATGAAAACTGACTACATACCCGTGGCTCGGATCGACAAGCTAGCTCGGATCGGCGATCTGAGCTCATTCCATCATGCATTCCCGTCTTCTACTCCATAAATGACTCACCTCTTTGTATTCACTTGAGAACTAAACATCCTTTAGTTCAGCTCGAATCACAACGTGCACTAGAATCCGTTCCAGCTCGGGTCTCATCTCAAAGATCCTTGCATTCACCAACAACACCTCCCCTATATAAGTTATTAGTCCAAGTCTTGCTCTTCCGTAGAAATTTGAGGCGAAGAGAACAACTCGCAACAAATCCAAATCTTCCAAAAAATCAAGGGAAATGGGGAGAATAGCTCACAAATAATTCAAATCTTCAAAAAAATCAAGTGAAACGAGGAGAATAGCTCACAAAAAATTCAAATCTTCCAAATATCAAACCCAAAAGCTTCGCACACATTACAAATCAAACAGCTTGTACCGAGCGACCCAAACGCTAGACAAGGGCTCACCCTTAATAAGAGAATCAGTGTTTGACTTGTGGGCCGGGCGAGCCGATCTCATGAAAACTGCCTACATACCCGTGGCTCAGATCAGCGAGCTGACTCGGATCGTCGATCTGAGCTCATTCCATCATGCATTCCCGTGTTCTACTCCATAAAACGACTCACCTCTTTGTATTCACTTGAGAACTGAACATCCTTTAGCTCAGCTTGAATCACAACGCGCACTAGAATCCGTTCCAGCTCGGGTCTCATCTCAAAGATCCTTTCATTCACCAACAACACCTCCCCTATATAAGTTATTAGTCCAAGTCTTGCTCTTCCGTAGAAATTTGAGGCGAAGAGAACAACTCTCAAAAATTCCAATTCTTCCAAAAAAATCAAGGGAAACGGGGAGAATAGCTCACAAATAATTCAAATCTTCAAAAATATCAAGTGAAACGAGGAGAATAGCTCACAAAAAATTTAAATCTTCCAAATATCAACCCAAAAGCTTTGCACACATTACAAATCGAACAGCTTGTACCGAGCGACCCAAACGCTAGACAAGGGCTCACCCTTAATAAGAGAATCGATGTTTGACTTGTGGGCCGGGCGAGCCGATCTCATGAAAACTACCTACATACCCATGGCTCGGATCAGCGAGCTGGCTCGGATCGACGAGATAGCTCGGATCGACGATCTGAGATCATTCCATCATGCATTCCCATGTTCTACTCCATAGAATGACTCACCTCTTTGTATTCACTTGAGAACTGAACATCCTTTAGCTCAGCTCGAATCACAACGCGTACTAGAATCCGTTCCAGCTCGGATCTCATCTCAATGATTCTTACATTCACCAACAACACCTCCCCTATATAAGTTATTAGTCCGAGTCTTGCTCCCCCGTAGAAATGCTCGCCAACGCCGAAAGGTCACAAAAAATTTAAATCTCATAAATGACTCAGCTCGACGGGCTGGCTCGGATCGTACATACCCGTGGCTCGGATCGACGAGCTAGCTCGGATCGGCGATCTGAGCTCATTCCATCATGCATTCCCATGTTCTACTCCATAGAATGAGTCACCTCTTTGTATTCACTTGAGAACTGAACATCCTTTAGCTCAGCTCGAATCATAACGCGCACTAGAATCCGTTCCAGCTCGGGTCTCATCTCAGTGATCCTTACATTCACCAACAACACCTCCCCTATATAAGTTATTAGTCTCAGTGATCCTTACATTCACCAACAACACCTCCCCTATATAAGTTATTAGTCCGAGTCTTACTCCCCCGTAGAAATGCTCGCCAACGCCGAAAGGTCACAAAAAATTTAAATCTTGTAAAAGACTCAGCTCGACGGGCTGGCTCGGATCGCCGAGCTGGCTCGGATCGCCGAGCTGGCTCGGATCGCCGAGCTGGCTCGGATCGCCGAGCTGGCTCGGATCGCCGAGCTGGCTCGGATCGCCGAGTTGAGCTCAATCCATCATGCATTCCCGTGTTCTACTCCATGGAATAACTCGCCTATTTGTAATCACTTGAGAATTCAACATCCTTTAGCTCAACTCGAATCACAACGCGCACTAGAATCCGTTCCAGCTCGGGTCTCATCTCAAAGATCCTTCCATCCACCAACACCACCTCCCCTATATAAGTTATTAGTCCAAGTCTTGCTCCCCCGTAGAAATGCTCGCCGACACGGATAGGTCACGAAAACTTTAAATCTCGTAAAAGACTCAGCTCGACAAGCTAGCTCGAATCCGTGAGCTGGCTCGGATCGACGAGCTGAGCTCAATCCATCATGCATTCCCGTGTTCTACTCCATAGAACAACTCACCTATTTGTATTCACTTGAGAACTCAACATCCTTTAGCTCAGCTCGAATCACAATGGGCACTAGAATCCATTCCATCTCGAGTCTCATCTCAAAGATCCTTACATCCACCAACAACACCTCCCCTATATAAGTTATTAGTCCGAGTCTTGCTCCCACGTAGAAATGCTTGCCGACGCCGATAAGTCACAAAAACTTAAAATCTCGTAAAAGGCTCGGATCGCCAAGCGAGCTGGCTCGGATCACCGAGCGAGCTGACTCGAATCGGCGAGCTGGCACGGTTTGCCGAGCGAGCCGGCTCGGTTTTCCAAGCTGGCTGGCTCGGATCGCCGAGCCGGCTCGGCTCAAATCGGATCGGATCCATCATGCATTCCCGTGTTCTACTCCATAAAACAACTTGCCTATTTGTATTCCTTTGAGAACTCAATATCCTTTAGCTTAGCTCTAATCACAATGCGCACTAGAATTTGTTCCAGCTTGGGTCTCATCTCAAAAATCCTCACATCCACCAACAACACCTCCCCTACGAGGATAAGTTATTAGTCCGAGTCTTTCTCCCCCATACAAATGCTTGCCGACGTCGATAGGTCGCAAAAAATTTAAATCTCGTAAAAGGCTCAACTTGACGAGCTGGCTCGGATCGTCGAGCTGGCTCAGATCGACAAGCTGGATCGGATCAACGAGCTGGCTCGGATCCGCGAGATGAGCTCAATCCATCATGCATTCCTGAGTTCTACTCCATAGAACAACTCGCCTATTCATATTCACTTGAGAACTCAACATCCTTAAGCTCAGCTCGAATCGTCTATGCACGAACCCATGCATAGCATTCAGGTATCAAATGGCATATCCAAAAATATCCGTAGAGAGCTAGCAAATCAATCATAGGCAGCATTGGCATAGATCGAGGTGAACATCATTTGATGCGATTTGACTAGTTACCATTGGGATGCCTTCGTGGCAATAGGGCCGACTTGAAACAAACCAACACAGCTTGATGTGATAGGGGTCATTTCATAATGACTGTTGGATGACTTTGTGGTGGTATGGCTAACTTACAATGGATGGGTGTAGTGTTGATGTGACAAGATCACCTCATACTAGAAATAGAGCTAACACGTCGACTGACTTGAACTGACATGTAAGGGACTCGATCCGAGGTGTAACAAAGGAGTTGTTTGGTGCACTCAGGAGTAGGGTCATGTCAGGGACTTGATTCGAGGAGCATTCATGGGGTTGTGCGACAAGTTGTTAATAGTTTTGGCCTGGGTAAGGTTTAGAGTCAAGTCGAGGTGTCATTCGAGCTGCATGAAGTAGCATGGACTGCTTTGTGCAGAGTGGCATTGGATCTTGTTGGGGACTCGATCCGAGGTGAAATCAACTAGGTATTGGAATGGGAAGTTGGGGACTTTTCCATGGGAGACTTGGAACATGTGCGAGATGGTGGCGTAATGAGCTAGTTCAGAACTATGTTGGACTATGAGATGCATTGGTTGCATGTACGTAGGAGGTCTTCATGACATTGGCTCGTGCAAGCCACAAGTCCTAATCTGGATGCAAGTTCACATCTTGAGGACAACTCATTAGTGGAGAAGTTCTCAAACTCAATTCTTGAGAGGTGTCTTGCTAGCTCAAATCGGTGAGTTGGCTCAGATCGGCTAGCTCAATCAGATTGGCGAGCTGGCTCCGATTGACGAGTTGGGCTCATCTCAGAGGTCGTTACATCCGTAAACAATACCTATCCCGTTATGACCCTAGAGATCTGGGTTACTTTGCCGACTCTAGTGATCCGGTGATCCAAGTCAATCCGGCGAATTGAGTCGATCCGGTGACCCGAGTTGTTCTGGTGATCTAAATTACTTATGTGACTGGAGTAATTCAAGTTGGGGGACTTGACAACTTGGCATGCTGAGCCGAATTCATTGATGAGTTGGCATACTCGTCAGCATAGGTATAGGAATGGGAAGTCATGGACTTTTCCATGAGAGACTTGGAATGAGTTAGCCTAGCTCACTTGTGAGTGGGGTCAAAAGTCACATTTGTTGACCTGAGTTGATCTCGCGACCTGAGCTGATTTGGCTGGCGGCCTGAGTTGGTGTGGTGACCCAAGTTGATCTGGCTAGCGACCTGAGTTGATCCAGCGATCCGACTTCATCCGTCGACCTGACCGAGTTGGTCAGGTGATCTGGTGACCCGACCTGACCTGGTTGGTGAGTCGAGTTGATGTGGCGACCCGAGTTGATCTGGCTGGCGACCCAAAATGATCCCGTGACCTGACCCGATCTGAAGACCTGACCCGACCCAACCCGAGTTGGTCTGGCAATCTGGTGACCCGAGTTGTTCTGGTTGGCGACTCGAGTCGATATGTTGACCCAAGTTGATCCGGTGACCCGACCCAATCCGGAGACCTGACCCGACCAAACTTGACCTAACTTTAGTTAGTCAGGTGATTTGGCGACCCAATATGATCTATATGGATACCTGAGTCGATGTAGGGACCCGAGTAGATTTGGCTGGCGGCCCGAGTCGATCTGACAACCCGTCCTAATCTGGAGACCCGAGTCGATCCGACGACTCGAGTTGATTCGGCAACCCGAGTGGATTTGACGACCTGTGTCGATCTGGTGACCCGAGTTGTTCTGGCGATCTGAGTTACTTAAGCAACTCGAGTGATCTGAGCTGGTGGACTTGACAGCTTGGCATATTGGATCGAGGTGATCCAAGATTGAATGAGTTAGCACAGATCGAGGTGAACATCATTTGATGTGATTTAACTTGCGATCTGACTGGTTATCATTGGGATGCCTTCGTGGCAATAGGGCCGACTTGAAATAGAGATCTGAGTCGATCTGACGACTCCAGTGATTCGAGTCGATCTGGCAAGTCTAGCGATCCAAGTTGGCTAGGCAACTTCGTCAATCTAAGTTAGTCAGGTGATCTTGCGACCTGAGTTGATCTGGATGGTGACCCGAGTTGATCCGACTGGCAACCCAAGTTGTTTTGGGGACTCGAGTCGATCCAGAAACCCGAGTTGACTCGGCGATGCGAGTCGATCCAATGATCCGAATTACTTATGCGACTGGAGTAATTCAAGTTGGGGGACTTGACAGCTTGGCATGCTAAGGCGACTTCATTGATGAGTTGGCATACTTGTCAGCATTACTATTGTGCATATTAGATTGAGGTGATCCAAGTTTGAATGAGTTGGCATGGATCGAGGTGGACATCATTTGATGCAGTCTGACTAGTTATTGTTAGACGCAGTGTTGAAATGACCCGGGGTCATTTCATATAACCGCTGGGAGGCTTTCGTGGTAGTAGGGCAAGACCTGCGATGAGAACTTAACAAGGTCGCTGGCGGGGTCGAAACTCGTAGGAAAAAATGGATAAAGGAGGCTCTATACAAGGAAAAGAACAAAATTTTCAAGTTATAAAAAACTTAAATCACTAGAGCCATCCATGGAGTCACGCCTAGCTCGTTGGCGACGGGATCCCGGTGAGCTCGCTCACGAGCAAGATCTCGGACAGGATCCGGTCGAGCTCGTTGGCGATCCTCAGGGCGGGGTCAAAAGTCCTAAAAAAATAGACAAAGGAGGCTTCGTACAATGAAAAGAATGAAAAAACTAGAGTTGAAAAAGAAAACCACTCGTGCCATTCATGGAGTCACACCCAACTTAGTGACCCAAATTGATCGGGTGACCCGACCTAACCCGAGTTGGTTAGGTGATGTGGTGACCCGAGCTGATCTGGCTGACGACCCGAGTCGATGTGGCGACCTGAGTTGATCTGGTTGGCGACAAGAATTGATCTGGCAACCCGACCCGATCTAGAGAACTGACCCAACCCGATCTAGAGACCTGACCCAACCCGACCCGACCCAACTTGGCCTGGCAATCTGGTGACCCGAGTTGATCTGGTTGGTGACCCGAGTCAATTTGTTGACCTGAGTTGATCAGGCTGGCATACTTAGTTGACTTCATTGATGAGTTTGCATACTCGTTAGTATTACTATTATGCATATTAGATTGAGGCGATCCAAGTTTGAATGAGTTAGCCTAGCTCGCTTGCGAGTGGGGTCAAAACTCAAATTTGTTAACCCGAGTTGATCTGGCTGGTGACCCGAGTTGATTTGGTGACCCGAGCTGATTTGGCTGGCGACCTAAGTCGATGTGATGATCTGAGTTGATCTGGCTGGCGACCTGAGTTGATCTGGCGATCTGACTTCATCCGTCGACCTGACTCGAGTTGGTCAGGTGATCTAATGACCTGAGCTGATCTGGTTGGCGAGTCGAGTCGAGTCGATGTAGCAACTCGAGTTGATCTGGCTGGCGAGCTGAAATGATCCCGCGACTTGACCCAATCTGGAGACCTTACCCGACCTGACCTGAGTTGGTCTGGCGACCCAAGTTGATCTGGTTGGTGACTCGAGTCGATGTGTTGACCCGAGTTGATCTGGCTGGAGACCCAATTTGATCTGGTGACCCGACTCGATCCAGAGACCCGACCTAACCTAAGTTAGTCAGGTGATTTGGTGACCTGATTTGATCTATCTGGATACCCGAATCGATCCGATGAACCGAGTCGATCGGACGACCCATCCTGATCTGGAGACCTGAGTCGATCCGGTGACCTGCGTCAATACGGTGACCCGAGTCGATTCGAGGACTCGAGTCGATCCGGTGACCCGAGTCGATCTGGCGACCCGAGTCGATCTGATGACTCGAGTTAATTAGGTGACCCAAGTTGTTTTGGCAATACGAGTTACTTATGCGACTCGAGTGATCCGAGCTAGCAAACTAGACAGCTTGGCATATTGGAATGTGTTAACAACATAAGCTGATGTGTTGACCCGAGTTGATCATGTTAGTGACCCGAGTTGATCTAATTAGCGACCTGAGTTGATCCGGTGACCCGACCTGATCAGGAGACCTAACCCAACCTGACCTAAGTTAGTTAGGTGATTTGGTGACCCGAGCTGATCTATCTGGATACTCGAGTTGATGTGGCAACCTAAGTTGATCTGGCTGGTGACCCGAATTAATCTGGTGACCCGACCTGACCTGAGTTGGTTAGGTGATGTGGCAACCTGAGCTGATCTAGGTGATGACCCAAGTCGATGTGGTGACTTGAGTTAATCTAGCTAGCAACCCGAGTTGATCCAGCGACCTATCGCGATCTAGAGACCCGAGTCAAGCCGGCAACCCGAGTCGACCTAACGACCTGAGTGATCTAAGTTTATTATGGTAGTTGGAGTTACTTATGCGACTCGACTGATCTAAGTTGGAGGACTTGACAACTTGGCATACTGAGATGACTTCATTGATGAGTTTGCATACTCATCAGCATTACTATTGTGCATATTGGATGTGGTGACCTGAGTTGATCTGGCTAGGGACCTGATCTGGCTGGTGACCTAAGTCGATGTGGTGACCTAAGTTGATCTAGCTCAGGACCCGACTTGATCTGGTGACCCGACTTGATCTAGAGACCCCACCTGAGTTGAGTTCATCGAGCGATCTAGGGATCCAAGATGATCTAGCTGACTACCTGAGTCGATGTGGTGTCCCGAGTCGATCTGGCAACTCGAGTTGATCTGGCTGGCGACCCAAGTTGGCTAGGTGATGTGGCAACCTGAGTCAATGTGGCGATCAAGGCTGATTTGGTTGGCGACCTAAGTTGGTCAGGTGATCTGGTGACCAGAGCTGATCTAGCGACCCGAGTTGATCTAGTTGGCGACCCATGTGATGACCTAAGTTGATTTGGCTAGCGACACGAGTTGATCAAGTGACCCGTCCCGATCCAAAGACCTGAGTCGATTCGGCTATGTCAACCCAGCAACCTGAGTTGACTTGATGACCCGAGTCGACCCCGTGACCTGAGTCGACCTAGTGACCCGAGTCACTATGGTGACCTAATTTATTATGGCTATCTGAGTTACTTATGCGACTCGAGTGATCTAAGTTGGGGGACTTGACATACTGAGATGACTTCATTGATGTGTTTGCATACTCATCAACATTACTATTGTGCATATTAGATTTATGCGATCCAAGTTTAAATGAGTTGGCCTAGCTTGATCGTGAGCGAGGTCAAAAGTTGTAAAAAAAATAGACAAAGGAGGCTCCCTACGACAAAAAGAATGAAAAAACCAGAGTTAAAAAAAAATCACTCAGGCCATACATGGAGTCACGCCCTTCTTATTGTCGAGCTAGAAGCGGAGACTTGACTATGATAATACTTGAAGAGGAGTATGGGTCAATCATTCAAAAAGTGGACAGACTCACTGGAGATCTAAGTAGGTCAGGCTATCTAGTGACCTGACCTAATCTGGCTGGTGACCCGAGTCGATGTGGTGACCTGAGTTGATCTGGCTCGGGACCCGACTTGATCTGGTGACTCGACTCGATCTAGAGACCCCACCCGACCTGAGTTCATCGGGCGATCTGGTGATCTGAGATGATCTAGCTAACTACCTGAGTCGATGTCGTGTCCTGAGTTGATCTGGCGAACCGAGTTGGCCAGGTGATGTGGTGACCCAAGCTGATCTGGCTGGCGACCCGAGTCGGTTAGGTGATTTGGCGACCAGAGCAGATTTGGCTAGTGACCCAAGCTGATCTGGTGACCTGAGTTGATCTAATTGGTGACTCATGTGGTGACCCGAGTTGATCAAGTGACCTGTCCTGATCTAGAGACCCGAGTCGATCCAATAACCTGAGTTGACCCGGCGACCCGAGTCAACTTGACGACCCGAGTCAACCCAGCGACCTGCGTCGACCTAGTGACCCGCGTCGACCCAGTGACTCGCGTCGACCCAGTGACCCGTGTCGACCCAGTGACCCGTGTCAAACTGGCGACCCATGTCGAACCGGTGACTCGTGTTGACCTGACAACCCGCATCGACCTGGTGACCCAAGTCAACCCAAGTCGACTCGAGGCCCGAGTTGATCTGGCAACCCAAGTCGACCCGAGTCGACCCGATAACCTGAGTCAACCGAGTCACCTGAGTTGATCTGGCTGGTGACCCGAGTTGGCCAAGTAATGTGGCGACCTGAGTCAATGTGGTGACCCAAGCTGATCTGGCGACCACAGCTGATCTGGCTGGTGACCCAAGCTGATCTGGCGATCCGAGTTGATCTAGTTGGGGACCAGTGTGGTGACCTGAGTTGATCTCGCTAGCTACCTAACTTGATCTAGTTGGTGACCCGTGTGTGGTGACCGAGTCGACCCAGTGACCTGAGTCAATCGGTTGACCCAGTGACCTGAGTCAACTGAGTCAACCCGATGACAAGAGTCAATCGAGTCGACATGGTGACCTGAGATGACCGAGTCAGTCAGGTGATTGAGTCGACCCAGTGACCTGAATCGATTGAGTCGACCCGAGTCGACCAGGAGACCTTAGTAGACTAGGTCGACCCGTGTCAACCCAAGTCAACTTGAGGCCTGAGTCGATCCAGCAACCCAAGTCGACTCGGTGACCCGAGTCGACCCAGTGACCCAAGTCGACCTGATGACCTGAGTCAACCGAGTCGACCCGGTGACCCGAGTTGACCGAGTCGACCCAATGACCCGAGTCAATCGAGTCGACCCGAGTCGACCCAGCGACTGGGGTTTCTGTGGTGACCTAATTTATTATGGCAGTTGGAGTTACTCATTGGCGACCAGAGCTGATCTAGCAACCCGAGTTGATCTAGTTGGCGACCTAACCTGATCTAGCTGGCGAACTAATTTTGTCAGGTGATTTGGCGACAAGAGTTGATTTGGCTGGTGACCCAAGCTGATATGGTGACCTGAGTAAATCTAGTTGGGGACCCGTGTGGTGACTTGAGTTGATCTCGCTAGAAACTTGAGTTGATCCAATGACCCCTCCTGATCTAGAGGCCCGAGTCAACCCGAGTTGACCCGGTGACCCGAGTCACTCGAGTCGACCCGAGTCAATCGAGTCGACCCAGTGACTTGAGTCAACCGAGTCGACCCAGTGACCCGAATCAACCGAGTCGGTCAAGTGACTGAGTCGACCCGGTGACCTGAGTCGACTGAGTTGACCCAGTCGACCTGGTGACCTGAGTCGACAGAGTTGACCCAGTGACCTGAGTCAACTGAGTCGACCTGGTGACCCGAGTCAACTAAGTCGACCTAAGTCAGTCAGGTGATTAAGTCGACCCGAGTTGACCAAGTGACCCGAGTCAACCGAATCGACCGAGTGACCTGAGTCAACTGAGTCGACCCGATGACCCGAGTCAACTGAGTCGACCTGAGTCAACCGAGTCGACCGAGTCAACGTGGTGACCCGAGTCAACTGAGTCGGTCAGGTGACTAAGTCGACCCGAGTCAACCAGAGTCGACTGAGTCAACCTAGTGACCTGAATCAATTGAGTCGACCCGGTGACCTGAGTTGACTAGGTCGACCCGTGTCAACCCAAGTCGACTCGAGGCTTGAGTCAATCCAGCAACCCAAGTCGACTCGGTGACCCGAGTCGACCCAGTGACCCGATGACCCGAGTCGACCCGGTGACCCGAGTTGACCGAGTCGACCCAATGACCCGAGTCAACTGAGTCGACCCGGTGACCTGAGTCAACCAAGTCGACCCAGCGACCGGGGTTTTTATGGTGGCCTAATTTATTATGGTAGTCAGAGTTACTCACTGGCGACTAGAGCTGATCTAGCACCCCGAGTTGATCTAGTTAGCGACCTAACCTGATCTGGCTGGTGAACTAATTTTGTCAGGTGATCTGGCGATAAGAGCTGATCTGGTTGGTGACCCAAGCTGATATGGTGACTCGAGTAAATCTAGTTGCCGACCCATGTGGTGACCTGAGTTGATCTCGCTAGCGACTTGAGTTGATCCAATGACCCGTCTCGATCTAGAGGCTCGAGTCGAGCCAGCAACCCAAGTCGAGCTAGCAACCCGAGTCAACCGAGTCGACCTGATGACCTGAGCCAACCGAGTCGACTCGGTGACCCGGTGACCTGAATCAACCGAGTCGACCCGGTGACCAGAGTCGACTAAGTCGACCCAGTCGACCTGAGTCAACCGAGTCGACCCAGTGACCTGAGTCGACCCGATGACCCGAGCCAACCGAGTCGACCTAGTGACCCGGTGACCCGAATCAACCGAGTCGACCCGGTGACTAGAGTTGACTAAGTCGACCCAGTCGACCTGAGTCAACCGAGTCGACCCAGTGACCCGAGTCGACCCGATGACCCGAGCCAACCGAGTCGACCAGTGACCCGGTGACCCGAATCAACCAAGTCGACCCGGTGACCAGAGTCGACTGAGTCGACTCGGTGACCCGAGTCAACCGAGTCGATAGAGTTAACCCAGTGACCCGAGTCAACCGTGTCAACCCAATGACCTGAGTTGACATGGTGACCTGAGTCAACCAAGTTGACCTAAGTCAGTAAGGTGACTGAGTCGACCCGAGTCGACTCGGTGACCTGAGTCAACTGAGTCGACCTGGTGACCTAAGTCAACTAAGTCGACCCGGTGACCTGAGTTGACCCAGTGACATGAGTCAACCGAGTCGACCCGATGACTTGAGTCAACCGAGTCGACCCTGTGACCTGAGTCAACCGAGTCGACCCAGCGACCTGAGTCACTGTGGTGACCCAATTTATTATGGCAGTCGAAGTTACTGGCTGGCGACCCGAGTTGATCTAGTTGGTGACATAAGCTGATCTGGCTGGTGACCTAATTTTGTTAGGTGATCTGGTGACCAGAGCTGATCTAGCTGGTGACCCAAGCTGATCTGGCGACCTGAGTTGATCTAGTTGGCGACCCGTGTGGTGACCTGAGTTGATCTAGTTGGCGACCCGTGTGGTGACCTGAGTTGATCTCGCTAGCGACTTGAGTTGACCAAGTGACTCATCCCGATTTAGAGGCCTAAGTCGATCCGGCAACCCAAGTCAACCCGGTGACTTGAGTCAACCGCGTCGACCGAGTCAACCTAGTGACCCGAGTCGATCGAGTCGACTCGATGACCTGAGTCAACTGAGTTGACCCGATGACCTGAGTCAATTGAGTCGACCTGGTGACCCAAGTCAACCGAGTCGACCTAAGTCGACCCGGTGACTTGAGTCAACCGAGTCAACCCGGTGACCTGAGTCAACTGAGTCGACCGAGTTGACCTAGTGACCTAAGTCAACCAAGTCGACCCAGTGACCCGACTCGACCGAGTCGACCCAGCGACCCGAGTCGCTGTGGTGACCCAATTTATTATGGCAGTCAAAGTTATTGGCTAGCGACCAGAGTTGATCTAGCGACCTGAATTGATCTAGTTGGCAACCTAAGCTGATCTGGTTGTCGACCTAATTTTGTGAGGTGATCTAGTGACCAGAGCTAATTTGGCTGTCGACCTAATTTTGTGAGGTGATCTAGCAACCAGAGCTGATCTGGCTGGTGACCCAATCTGATCTGGCGACTCGAGTTGATCTAGTTGGCGACCTGTGTGGTGACCTGAGTTGATCTCGCTAGCGACTTGTGTTGATCTAGTGACCCATCCTGATCTAGAGGCTTGAGTTGATCCAACAACCCAAGTCGATCCGAGTCGACCGAGTCGACTCGATCATCCGAGTCAACCGAGTTGACCCGGTGACCCGAGTCGACCCGGTGACCTGAGTCAATCGAGTCGACCCGGTGACCTGAGTCAACTGAGTCAACCCAGTGACCTGAGTCAACCGAGTCGACCCGAGTCAACTGAGTTGACGCGGTGACCCGAGTCAACCAAGTCGATCGATTCAACCCGGTGATCCGAGTCGACCTGAGTCGACCGAGTCGGTTAGGTGACTGAGTCGACCCGATGACCTAAGTTGACCGAGTCGACCCAGTGACCTGACTCAATTGAGTCGACCCAGTGACCCGAGTCAACTGAGTCGACCCAATGACTCGAGTCAACCGAGTCGACCTGGTGACCCAAGTCAACTGAGTCGACCGAGTTGACCCGATGACCCGAGTCAACTGAGTCGACCCAGTGACCCAAGTCGCTGTGGTGACCTAATTTATTATGGCAGTTAAAGTTACTAGCTGGCGACCAGAGCTGAGCTGGCAACCTGAATTGATCTAGTGGGTGACCTAAGCTGATCTGGCTAGTGACCTAATTTTGTCAGGTCATCTGGAGACCAGAGCTGATCTGGCTGGTGACCCAAGTTGATTTGGTGACTCAAGTTGATCTAGTTGGCGACCCGTGTGGTGACCTGAGTTGATCTTGCTAGCGATTTGAGTTGATCCAGTGACCCGTCCTGATCCAGAGGCCTGAGTCAATCCGGCAACCCAAGTCGACTCGGTGACCCGAGTCTATCGAGTTGACCGAGTGACCTGAGTCAACCGAGTCGACTCGATGACCCGAGTCAACCGAGTCGACTCGATGACCCGAGTCAACCGAGTCGACTGAGTCGACGTGGTGTCCCGAGTCGGTCAGGTGACCGAGTCGACCCGAGTAAACCAGAGTCGACTGAGTTGACCTAGTGACCTGAATCAATTGAGTCAACCTAGTGACCTGAGTCGACTAGGTCGACCCGTGTCAACCCAAGTCGACTCGAGGCCTAAGTTGATTCGGCAACCCAAGTCGACTCGGTGACCCACGTCGACCGAGTCGACCCAGTGACCCGAGTTGACCCGATGACCCGAGTTGACCCGGTGACCCGAGTTGATCAAGTTGACTGAGTTGACTGAGTCGACCCAGCGACCAGGGTTTTTGTGGTGACCCAATTTATTATGGCAGTCGGAGTTACTCACTGGCGACCAGAGCTAATCTAGCGACCTGAGTTGATCTAATTGGTGACCTAACCTGATCTGGTTGGTGAACTAATTTTGTCAGGTGATCTGGTGACAAGAGCTGATCTGGTTGGTGACCCAAGCTGATATGGCGACCTGAGTAAATCTAGTTGGTGATCCGTGTGGTGACCTGAGTTGATCTCGCTAGCGACTTGAGTTGATCCAGTGACCCATCCCGATCCAGAGGCCCGAGTCGAGCCGGCAACCCAACTCGACCTGAGTCAATCGAGTCGACTCGAGTCCACCGAGTCGACCCAGTGACCCGAGTCAACCTGGTCAACTCGATGACCCGAGCCAACCGAGTCGACCTAGTGACCCGGTGACTCGAATCAACTGAGTCGACCCGGTGACCAGAGTTGACTAAGTCGACCCAGCTGACTTGGTGACCTGAGTCGACAGAGTTGACCTAGTGACCTGAGTCAACCGTGTTGACCTGATGACCTAAGTTGACCTGGTGACCCAAGTCAACCAAGTCTACCTAAGTTAGTAAGGTGACTGAGTTGACCCGAGTCGACCTAGTGACCTGAGTCAACCGAGTCGACCTGGTGACTCGAGTCGACCCAGTGACATGAGTCAACTGAGTCGACCCAATGACCTGAGTCAACTGAGTCAACCGAGTCGACCCTATGACCTGAGTCAACCAAGTTGACCTAGCGACCCGAGTCACTATGGTGACCCAATTTATTATGGCAGTCAAAGTTATTGGCTGGCGACCTGAGTTGATCTAGTTGGTGACATAAGCTGATATGGCGACCAGAGCTGATCTAGCTGGTGACCCAAGCTAATCTGGTGACCCAAGTTGATCTAGTTGGCGACCCATGTGGTGACCTGAGTTGATCTCGCTAGTAACTTGAGTTGACCCGATGATCCATCTTGATCTAGAGGCCCGAGTCGATCCGGCAACCCAAGTCGACCTGGTGACCTGAGTCAACCGCGTCGACCGACTCGACCCAGTGACCTGAGTCAACTAAGTTGACCTGATGACTTGAGTCAACTGAGTTGACCCAATGACCGGAGTCAACTGAGTTGACCCGATGACCTGAGTCAACTGAGTTAACACGATGACTCGAGGCAACCAAGTCGACCCAAGTCGACCGAGTCAGTCAGGTGACTGAGTCGACCTAAGTCGACCTAGTGACCTGAGTCGACCGAGTCAACCCGGTGACTCGAGTCAACAGAGTCGACCGAGTCGACCCAGTGACCCGTGTCAACCGAGTTGACCTGGTGACCCGAGTCGATCGAGTCGACCCAGCGACCTGAGTCACTATGGTGACCTAATTTATTATGGCAGTCAGAGTTACTGGCTGGTGACTAGAGCTGATCTGGTGACCTGAATTGATCTAGTTGGCAACCTAAGCTGATTTGGCTGTCGACCTAATTTTGTGAGGTGATCTGGCGACCAGAGCTGATCTGGCTAGTGACCCAATCTGATTTGGTGACCTGAGTTGATCTAGTTGGTGACCCGTGTGGTGACCTGAGTTGATCTCACTAGCGACTTGTGTTGATCTAGTGACCCATCCCAATCTAGAGGCCTGAGTCGATCCGGCAACCCAAGTCGATTCGAGTTGACTCGGTGACCCGAGTCAACCGAGTCGACCCAGTGACCTGAGTCAATTGAGTCAACCCAGTGACCTGAGTCAACCGAGTCGACCCGATGACCCGAGTCAACCGAGTCAACCCGATGACCCGAGTCAACCGAGTCGACGCAGTGACCTGAGTCAACCAAGTCGATGCGGTGACCCAAGTCAACCGAGTCGACCCGGTGACCTGAGTCAACCGAGTTGACCTGAGTCAACCCGACGACCTGAGTCGACCCGATGACCCGACTCGATCGAGTCGACCTGGTGACCTGACTCGACCGAGTCGACCCAATGACCCGAGTCAACCGAGTCGACCCGGTGACCCGAGTCAACTGAGTCGACCGAGTTCACCCGGTGACCTGAGTCAATTGAGTCGACCCAGTGACCCAAGTTGCTAGTGACCTAATTTTGTTAGGTGATCTGGAGACCAGAGTTGATCTGGTTGGTGACCCAAGCTAATCTGGCGACCAGAGTTGATCTAGTTGGTGACCCGTGTGGTGACCTAAGTTGATCTTGCTAGCAACTTGAGTTGATCCAGTAACCCATCCTGATCCAGAGGCCTGAGTCGATCTGGTAACCCAAGTCGACCTGAGTCGACCTGGTGACCCGACTCAACCGAGTCGACCCGATGACCCGAATCAACCAAGTCGACCTGATGACCCGAGTCAACCAAGTCGACCTTGTGACCCGAGTCAACCAAGTCGACCCGAGTCAGTCAGGTGACTGAGTCAACCCGGTGACCTGAGTCGATTAAGTCAACGGAGTCCACCCAATGACCTGAGTCAACTGAGTCGATCGTGTCAACCCAGTAACCTAAGTCAACCCGGTGAATCGAGTCAACTGAGTCGATCGAGTCGACCCGGTGACCTGAGTCAACTGAGTCGACCTGAGTCGACTGAGTCAACCCAGTTACCTGAGTCACTGTGGTGACCTAATTTATTATGGTAGTCAGAGTTACTGGCTGGTGACCTAAGCTAATCTGGCTGGTGACTTAAGTTTGTCAGGTGATCTAGCGACCAGAGTTGATCTGGTTGGTGACCCAAGCTGATCTGGCGATGTGAGTTGATCTAGTTGGCGACCCGTGTGGTGACCTGAGTTGATCTCGCTAGCGACTTGAGTTGATCCAGTGACCCGTACTGATCCAGAGGCCCGAGTCGATCTGACAACCCAAGTCGACCCGGTGACCCGAGTCAACTTGGTGACTCGAGTCGATCCGATGACCTGAGTCAACTGAGTCATCCCGAGTCGACCGAGTCAGTCAGGTGACTGAGTCGACCCGGTGACCTGAGTCAACCAAGTCGACCTGGTGACCCAAGTCCATCGAGTCGACCGAGTCGACCCAGTGACCTGATTCAACCAAGTCGACCTGGTGACCCGAGTCAACCGAGTCGACCTGGTGACCCGAGTCGCTGTGGTGACCCAATTTATTATGGCAGTCAAAGTTTTTGGCTGGCAACCAGAGCTGATCTGGCGACCTGAGTTGATCTAGTTAGCGACCTAAGCTGATCTAGTTGGCGACCTAAGATGAAATGGTTGGTGACCCAGGCTGATCTAGTTAGTGACCTGATTTTGTCAGGTGATCTAGCGACTAGAGCTGATCTAGCTGGTGACCCAAGCTGATCTAGTGACCCGAGTTGATCTAGTTGGTTACCTGTGTGGTGACCTGAGCTGATCTCGCTAGCAACTTGAGTTGATCTAGTGACCCGTGCAATCTAGAGGCCCGAGTAGATCCGACAACCCAAGTCGACTTGAGTCGACCTGAGTCAACCGAGTCAGCTGAGTCGACCTAAGTCACCCTAGTCGACCCGGTGATCCAAGTCAACTGAGTTGACTCAAGTTGACTGCGTCGACCCGAGTCGACCGGGTCGGTCAGGTGACTGACTCGACCTGAGTCGATTTGGCTACCTGAGTCAACTCGGTGACCCGAGTCGATCGAGTCGACCGAGTCGACCAAGTCCACCCAGTGACCTGAGTCACCTTAGTCGACCGAGCGACCAGAGTCGTTGTAGTGACCTAATTTATTATGGCAGTATGAGTTACCGACTAGCGAGCAGAGTTGATCTAGCCACCCGAGATGATCTAGTTTGCGACCTGAGTTGATCTAGTTGGTGACCCGAGTTGATCTGCCTGTTGACCTAATTTTGTCAAGTGATCTAGCGACCAGAGCTGATCAAGCCGAGCGGAACCGAACCGGTCGAGCTCTCCGGGGAGCGGCGGGGCGGGATCGGCGCCGAGCTCGCTCCCGGGCGGGGTCGAAACTCGCGGAAAAAAAATGAACAAAGGAGGCCCCGTACGAGGATAAGAACGAAAAAACCAGAGTTAAATTAAAAAAAAAAAAAAAAAAAAAAAAAAAATTACTTTCGGGTCATACGTGTAGCCACGCCCAGCTCGCCCGCGGACGGGATCCCCATCGAGCTCGTCGAGCCGAGCGGCGCTCGCGGGCGGGGTCCGATCCGAGCGGAACCGAACCGGTCGAGCTCTCCGGGGAGCGGCGGGGCGGGATCGGCGCCGAGCTCGCTCCCGGGCGGGGTCGAAACTCGCGGAAAAAAAATGAACAAAGGAGGCCCCGTACGAGGATAAGAACGAAAAAACCAGAGTTAAAAAAAAAAAAAAAAAAAAAAAAAAAAAAAAAAAAAAAAAAACTTTCGGGTCATACGTGTAGCCACGCCCAGCTCGCCCGCGGACGGGATCCCCATCGAGCTCGTCGAGCCGAGCGGCGCTCGCGGGCGGGGTCCGATCCGAGCGGAACCGAACCGGTCGAGCTCTCCGGGGAGCGGCGGGGCGGGATCGGCGCCGAGCTCGCTCCGGGGCGGGGTCGAAACTCGCGGAAAAAAAATGAACAAAGGAGGCTCCGTACGAGGATAAGAACGAAAAAACCAGAGTTTTAAAAAAAAAAAAAAAAAAAATTACATTCGGGTCATACGTGTAGCCACGCCCAGCTCGCCCGCGGACGGGATCCCCATCGAGCTCGTCGAGCCGAGCGGCGCTCGCGGGCGGGGTCCGATCCGAGCGGAACCGAACCGGTCGAGCTCTCCGGGGAGCGGCGGGGCGGGATCGGCGCCGAGCTCGCTCCCGGGCGGGGTCGAAACTCGCGGAAAAAAAATGAACAAAGGAGGCTCCGTACGAGGATAAGAACGAAAAAACCAGAGTTAAAAAAAAAAAAAAAAAAAAAATTACATTCGGGTCATACGTGTAGCCACGCCCAGCTCGCCCGCGGACGGGATCCCATTCGAGCTCGTCGAGCCGAGCGGCGCTCGCGGGCGGGGTCCGATCCGAGCGGAACCGAACCGGTCGAGCTCTCCGGGGAGCGGCGGGGCGGGATCGGCGCCGAGCTCGCTCCGGGGCGGGGTCGAAACTCGCGGAAAAAAAATGAACAAAGGAGGCTCCGTACGAGGATAAGAACGAAAAAACCAGAGTTAAAAAAAAAAAAAAAAAAAAAAAAAATACATTCGCGTCATACGTGTAGCCACGCCCAGCTCGCCCGCGGACGGGATCCCCATCGAGCTCGTCGAGCCGAGCGGCGCTCGCGGGCGGGGTCCGATCCGAGCGGAACCGAACCGGTCGAGCTCTCCGGGGAGCGGCGGGGCGGGATCGGCGCCGAGCTCGCTCCCGGGCGGGGTCGAAACTCGCGGAAAAAAAATGAACAAAGGAGGCTCCGTACGAGGATAAGAACGAAAAAACCAGAGTTAAAAAAAAAAAAAAAAAAAAAAAAAAATACATTCGCGTCATACGTGTAGCCACGCCCAGCTCGCCCGCGGACGGGATCCCCATCGAGCTCGTCGAGCCGAGCGGCGCTCGCGGGCGGGGTCCGATCCGAGCGGAACCGAACCGGTCGAGCTCTCCGGGGAGCGGCGGGGCGGGATCGGCGCCGAGCTCGCTCCCGGGCGGGGTCGAAACTCGCGGAAAAAAAATGAACAAAGGAGGCTCCGTACGAGGATAAGAACGAAAAAACCAGAGTTAAAAAAAAAAAAAAAAAAAAAAAAAAATTACATTCGGGTCATACGTGTAGCCACGCCCAGCTCGCCCGCGGACGGGATCCCCATCGAGCTCGTCGAGCCGAGCGGCGCTCGCGGGCGGGGTCCGATCCGAGCGGAACCGAACCGGTCGAGCTCTCCGGGGAGCGGCGGGGCGGGATCGGCGCCGAGCTCGCTCCCGGGCGGGGTCGAAACTCGCGGAAAAAAAATGAACAAAGGAGGCCCCGTACGAGGATAAGAACGAAAAAACCAGAGTTAAAAAAAAAAAAAAAAAAAAAAAAAAATTACTTTCGGGTCATACGTGTAGCCACGCCCAGCTCGCCCGCGGACGGGATCCCCATCGAGCTCGTCGAGCCGAGCGGCGCTCGCGGGCGGGGTCCGATCCGAGCGGAACCGAACCGGTCGAGCTCTCCGGGGAGCGGCGGGGCGGGATCGGCGCCGAGCTCGCTCCGGGGCGGGGTCGAAACTCGCGGAAAAAAAATGAACAAAGGAGGCTCCGTACGAGGATAAGAACGAAAAAACCAGAGTTAAAAAAAAAAAAAAAAAAAAAAAAAATACATTCGCGTCATACGTGTAGCCACGCCCAGCTCGCCCGCGGACGGGATCCCCATCGAGCTCGTCGAGCCGAGCGGCGCTCGCGGGCGGGGTCCGATCCGAGCGGAACCGAACCGGTCGAGCTCTCCGGGGAGCGGCGGGGCGGGATCGGCGCCGAGCTCGCTCCCGGGCGGGGTCGAAACTCGCGGAAAAAAAATGAACAAAGGAGGCTCCGTACGAGGATAAGAACGAAAAAACCAGAGTTAAAAAAAAAATTAAAAAAAAAAAATTACATTCGGGTCATACGTGTAGCCACGCCCAGCTCGCCCGCGGACGGGATCCCCATCGAGCTCGTCGAGCCGAGCGGCGCTCGCGGGCGGGGTCCGATCCGAGCGGAACCGAACCGGTCGAGCTCTCCGGGGAGCGGCGAGGCGGGATCGGCGCCGAGCTCGCTCCCGGGCGGGGTCGAAACTCGCGGAAAAAAAATGAACAAAGGAGGCTCCGTACGAGGATAAGAACGAAAAAACCAGAGTTAAAAAAAAAAAAAAAAAAAAAAAAAAATTACATTCGGGTCATACGTGTAGCCACGCCCAGCTCGCCCGCGGACGGGATCCCCATCGAGCTCGTCGAGCCGAGCGGCGCTCGCGGGCGGGGTCCGATCCGAGCGGAACCGAACCGGTCGAGCTCTCCGGGGAGCGGCGGGGCGGGATCGGCGCCGAGCTCGCTCCCGGGCGGGGTCGAAACTCGCGGAAAAAAAATGAACAAAGGAGGCTCCGTACGAGGATAAGAACGAAAAAACCAGAGTTTTAAAAAAAAAAAAAAAAAAAAATTACATTCGGGTCATACGTGTAGCCACGCCCAGCTCGCCCGCGGACGGGATCCCCATCGAGCTCGTCGAGCCGAGCGGCGCTCGCGGGCGGGGTCCGATCCGAGCGGAACCGAACCGGTCGAGCTCTCCGGGGAGCGGCGGGGCGGGATCGGCGCCGAGCTCGCTCCCGGGCGGGGTCGAAACTCGCGGGAAAAAAATGAACAAAGGAGGCTCCGTACGAGGATAAGAACGAAAAAACCAGAGTTAAAAAAAAAAAAAAAAAAAAAAAAAAAAAATTACATTCGGGTCATACGTGTAGCCACGCCCAGCTCGCCCGCGGACGGGATCCCCATCGAGCTCGTCGAGCCGAGCGGCGCTCGCGGGCGGGGTCCGATCCGAGCGGAACCGAACCGGTCGAGCTCTCCGGGGAGCGGCGGGGCGGGATCGGCGCCGAGCTCGCTCCCGGGCGGGGTCGAAACTCGCGGAAAAAAAATGAACAAAGGAGGCCCCGTACGAGGATAAGAACGAAAAAACCAGAGTTAAAAAAAAAAAAAAAAAAAAAAAAAAAAAAAAAAAAAAAAAACTTTCGGGTCATACGTGTAGCCACGCCCAGCTCGCCCGCGGACGGGATCCCCATCGAGCTCGTCGAGCCGAGCGGCGCTCGCGGGCGGGGTCCGATCCGAGCGGAACCGAACCGGTCGAGCTCTCCGGGGAGCGGCGGGGCGGGATCGGCGCCGAGCTCGCTCCGGGGCGGGGTCGAAACTCGCGGAAAAAAAATGAACAAAGGAGGCTCCGTACGAGGATAAGAACGAAAAAACCAGAGTTTTAAAAAAAAAAAAAAAAAAAATTACATTCGGGTCATACGTGTAGCCACGCCCAGCTCGCCCGCGGACGGGATCCCCATCGAGCTCGTCGAGCCGAGCGGCGCTCGCGGGCGGGGTCCGATCCGAGCGGAACCGAACCGGTCGAGCTCTCCGGGGAGCGGCGGGGCGGGATCGTCGCCGAGCTCGCTCCCGGGCGGGGTCGAAACTCGCGGAAAAAAAATGAACAAAGGAGGCTCCGTACGAGGATAAGAACGAAAAAACCAGAGTTAAAAAAAAAAAAAAAAAAAAAATTACATTCGGGTCATACGTGTAGCCACGCCCAGCTCGCCCGCGGACGGGATCCCCATCGAGCTCGTCGAGCCGAGCGGCGCTCGCGGGCGGGGTCCGATCCGAGCGGAACCGAACCGGTCGAGCTCTCCGGGGAGCGGCGGGGCGGGATCGGCGCCGAGCTCGCTCCGGGGCGGGGTCGAAACTCGCGGAAAAAAAATGAACAAAGGAGGCTCCGTACGAGGATAAGAACGAAAAAACCAGAGTTAAAAAAAAAAAAAAAAAAAAAAAAATACATTCGCGTCATACGTGTAGCCACGCCCAGCTCGCCCGCGGACGGGATCCCCATCGAGCTCGTCGAGCCGAGCGGCGCTCGCGGGCGGGGTCCGATCCGAGCGGAACCGAACCGGTCGAGCTCTCCGGGGAGCGGCGGGGCGGGATCGGCGCCGAGCTCGCTCCCGGGCGGGGTCGAAACTCGCGGAAAAAAAATGAACAAAGGAGGCTCCGTACGAGGATAAGAACGAAAAAACCAGAGTTAAAAAAAAAAAAAAAAAAAAAAAAAAATACATTCGCGTCATACGTGTAGCCACGCCCAGCTCGCCCGCGGACGGGATCCCCATCGAGCTCGTCGAGCCGAGCGGCGCTCGCGGGCGGGGTCCGATCCGAGCGGAACCGAACCGGTCGAGCTCTCCGGGGAGCGGCGGGGCGGGATCGGCGCCGAGCTCGCTCCCGGGCGGGGTCGAAACTCGCGGAAAAAAAATGAACAAAGGAGGCTCCGTACGAGGATAAGAACGAAAAAACCAGAGTTAAAAAAAAAAAAAAAAAAAAAAAAAAAATTACATTCGGGTCATACGTGTAGCCACGCCCAGCTCGCCCGCGGACGGGATCCCCATCGAGCTCGTCGAGCCGAGCGGCGCTCGCGGGCGGGGTCCGATCCGAGCGGAACCGAACCGGTCGAGCTCTCCGGGGAGCGGCGGGGCGGGATCGGCGCCGAGCTCGCTCCCGGGCGGGGTCGAAACTCGCGGAAAAAAAATGAACAAAGGAGGCCCCGTACGAGGATAAGAACGAAAAAACCAGAGTTAAAAAAAAAAAAAAAAAAAAAAAAAATTACTTTCGGGTCATACGTGTAGCCACGCCCAGCTCGCCCGCGGACGGGATCCCCATCGAGCTCGTCGAGCCGAGCGGCGCTCGCGGGCGGGGTCCGATCCGAGCGGAACCGAACCGGTCGAGCTCTCCGGGGAGCGGCGGGGCGGGATCGGCGCCGAGCTCGCTCCGGGGCGGGGTCGAAACTCGCGGAAAAAAAATGAACAAAGGAGGCTCCGTACGAGGATAAGAACGAAAAAACCAGAGTTAAAAAAAAAAAAAAAAAAAAAAAAAATACATTCGCGTCATACGTGTAGCCACGCCCAGCTCGCCCGCGGACGGGATCCCCATCGAGCTCGTCGAGCCGAGCGGCGCTCGCGGGCGGGGTCCGATCCGAGCGGAACCGAACCGGTCGAGCTCTCCGGGGAGCGGCGGGGCGGGATCGGCGCCGAGCTCGCTCCCGGGCGGGGTCGAAACTCGCGGAAAAAAAATGAACAAAGGAGGCTCCGTACGAGGATAAGAACGAAAAAACCAGAGTTAAAAAAAAAATTTAAAAAAAAAAATTACATTCGGGTCATACGTGTAGCCACGCCCAGCTCGCCCGCGGACGGGATCCCCATCGAGCTCGTCGAGCCGAGCGGCGCTCGCGGGCGGGGTCCGATCCGAGCGGAACCGAACCGGTCGAGCTCTCCGGGGAGCGGCGAGGCGGGATCGGCGCCGAGCTCGCTCCCGGGCGGGGTCGAAACTCGCGGAAAAAAAATGAACAAAGGAGGCTCCGTACGAGGATAAGAACGAAAAAACCAGAGTTAAAAAAAAAAAAAAAAAAAAAAAAAATTACATTCGGGTCATACGTGTAGCCACGCCCAGCTCGCCCGCGGACGGGATCCCCATCGAGCTCGTCGAGCCGAGCGGCGCTCGCGGGCGGGGTCCGATCCGAGCGGAACCGAACCGGTCGAGCTCTCCGGGGAGCGGCGGGGCGGGATCGGCGCCGAGCTCGCTCCCGGGCGGGGTCGAAACTCGCGGAAAAAAAATGAACAAAGGAGGCTCCGTACGAGGATAAGAACGAAAAAACCAGAGTTTTAAAAAAAAAAAAAAAAAAAAATTACATTCGGGTCATACGTGTAGCCACGCCCAGCTCGCCCGCGGACGGGATCCCCATCGAGCTCGTCGAGCCGAGCGGCGCTCGCGGGCGGGGTCCGATCCGAGCGGAACCGAACCGGTCGAGCTCTCCGGGGAGCGGCGGGGCGGGATCGGCGCCGAGCTCGCTCCCGGGCGGGGTCGAAACTCGCGGGAAAAAAATGAACAAAGGAGGCTCCGTACGAGGATAAGAACGAAAAAACCAGAGTTAAAAAAAAAAAAAAAAAAAAAAAAAAAAATTACATTCGGGTCATACGTGTAGCCACGCCCAGCTCGCCCGCGGACGGGATCCCCATCGAGCTCGTCGAGCCGAGCGGCGCTCGCGGGCGGGGTCCGATCGGAGCGGAACCGAACCGGTCGAGCTCTCCGGGGAGCGGCGGGGCGGGATCGGCGCCGAGCTCGCTCCCGGGCGGGGTCGAAACTCGCGGAAAAAAAATGAACAAAGGAGGCTCCGTACGAGGATAAGAACGAAAAAACCAGAGTTAAAAAAAAAAAAAAAAAAAAAAATTACATTCGGGTCATACGTGTAGCCACGCCCAGCTCGCCCGCGGACGGGATCCCCATCGAGCTCGTCGAGCCGAGAGGCGCTCGCGGGCGGGGTCCGATCCGAGCGGAACCGAACCGGTCGAGCTCTCCGGGGAGCGGCGGGGCGGGATCGGCGCCGAGCTCGCTCTCGGGCGGGGTCGAAACTCGCGGAAAAAAAATGAACAAAGGAGGCCCCGTACGAGGATAAGAACGAAAAAACCAGAGTTAAAAAAAAAAAAAAAAAAAAAAAAAAAAAAAAAAAAAAAAACTTTCGGGTCATACGTGTAGCCACGCCCAGCTCGCCCGCGGACGGGATCCCCATCGAGCTCGTCGAGCCGAGCGGCGCTCGCGGGCGGGGTCCGATCCGAGCGGAACCGAACCGGTCGAGCTCTCCGGGGAGCGGCGGGGCGGGATCGGCGCCGAGCTCGCTCCGGGGCGGGGTCGAAACTCGCGGAAAAAAAATGAACAAAGGAGGCTCCGTACGAGGATAAGAACGAAAAAACCAGAGTTTTAAAAAAAAAAAAAAAAAAATTACATTCGGGTCATACGTGTAGCCACGCCCAGCTCGCCCGCGGACGGGATCCCCATCGAGCTCGTCGAGCCGAGCGGCGCTCGCGGGCGGGGTCCGATCCGAGCGGAACCGAACCGGTCGAGCTCTCCGGGGAGCGGCGGGGCGGGATCGGCGCCGAGCTCGCTCCCGGGCGGGGTCGAAACTCGCGGAAAAAAAATGAACAAAGGAGGCTCCGTACGAGGATAAGAACGAAAAAACCAGAGTTAAAAAAAAAAAAAAAAAAAAAATTACATTCGGGTCATACGTGTAGCCACGCCCAGCTCGCCCGCGGACGGGATCCCCATCGAGCTCGTCGAGCCGAGCGGCGCTCGCGGGCGGGGTCCGATCCGAGCGGAACCGAACCGGTCGAGCTCTCCGGGGAGCGGCGGGGCGGGATCGGCGCCGAGCTCGCTCCGGGGCGGGGTCGAAACTCGCGGAAAAAAAATGAACAAAGGAGGCTCCGTACGAGGATAAGAACGAAAAAACCAGAGTTAAAAAAAAAAAAAAAAAAAAAAAAAATACATTCGCGTCATACGTGTAGCCACGCCCAGCTCGCCCGCGGACGGGATCCCCATCGAGCTCGTCGAGCCGAGCGGCGCTCGCGGGCGGGGTCCGATCCGAGCGGAACCGAACCGGTCGAGCTCTCCGGGGAGCGGCGGGGCGGGATCGGCGCCGAGCTCGCTCCCGGGCGGGGTCGAAACTCGCGGAAAAAAAATGAACAAAGGAGGCTCCGTACGAGGATAAGAACGAAAAAACCAGAGTTAAAAAAAAAATTAAAAAAAAAAAATTACATTCGGGTCATACGTGTAGCCACGCCCAGCTCGCCCGCGGACGGGATCCCCATCGAGCTCGTCGAGCCGAGCGGCGCTCGCGGGCGGGGTCCGATCCGAGCGGAACCGAACCGGTCGAGCTCTCCGGGGAGCGGCGGGGCGGGATCGGCGCCGAGCTCGCTCCCGGGCGGGGTCGAAACTCGCGGGAAAAAAATGAACAAAGGAGGCTCCGTACGAGGATAAGAACGAAAAAACCAGAGTTAAAAAAAAAAAAAAAAAAAAAAAAAAAATTACATTCGGGTCATACGTGTAGCCACGCCCAGCTCGCCCGCGGACGGGATCCCCATCGAGCTCGTCGAGCCGAGCGGCGCTCGCGGGCGGGGTCCGATCCGAGCGGAACCGAACCGGTCGAGCTCTCCGGGGAGCGGCGGGGCGGGATCGGCGCCGAGCTCGCTCCCGGGCGGGGTCGAAACTCGCGGAAAAAAAATGAACAAAGGAGGCTCCGTACGAGGATAAGAACGAAAAAACCAGAGTTAAAAAAAAAAAAAAAAAAAAAAATTACATTCGGGTCATACGTGTAGCCACGCCCAGCTCGCCCGCGGACGGGATCCCCATCGAGCTCGTCGAGCCGAGCG
>BSBK01009447.1:435000-467500 GCA_027943335.1 Chamaecyparis obtusa | reverse complement strand
ACCGAATTAATCACTTGCAGCAAAGTGACCCAAGAGCTAGGACGGGGGGCTGACCCAGTAATTGTCTTCCATGTCACTACAACGAAACATTTGAACGTCAACCGCTGGTCGAACCCTTCCAACTTGCACCGTCGAGTGACACAAAAGACACTACCATGGGCATGGGCAGCCCCCGCATAGCAAACGGGTGCCCTAATGCGCCCCTCCAATAGAATCAGTGCTAGTGCTCAAATTTTATATCTGAGCTACCAATCCGTCCAAGCACCAGCACTGATTTCTCTTGGAGGGCCGCACCTACCCAAACGACTCAGAAGCTATACGCCGGTCCATTCACAAGAACGGAACTATCTCCGGCCCAACTCCCGGTGTGAAGGCCGCATCTCTCCGTTCCACGCATGCAAGAACCAACGCATAGCTAACGAGTACCCGGATAGGATTCGCGGAAAGTACATAGCAAATCGCTTGTACCAAAGCGAACCGAAAGCTAGGACGGGGGCTGACCCGAAGATTGCCTTCCATGTCACTGCGACGACACATTCGAACGACAACCGCTGCCGAACACTTTCCGACTTGCACCGTTGAGTGACCCGAAAGACAGGACTTTGGGCAGCCCCCGCATAGCAATCAGGTGGCTTCATGCCCCTCTAATAGAATCAGTGCTAGTGATCCGATTTTAAATCCGACTTACTCATCCGTCCGCGCACAAGCTCTGATTCTATTAGAGGGGCATGGGGGAGCTTCCGCGAACTACTACTCCCCTATATAAGTTATTAGTCCGGGTCTTTCTCTTCCGTAGAAATTTGAGCCGTTGAGAATGGCTCCCAAACAATTCAAATCTTCCAAAAATTCAAGTGAAACGATGAGGAAAAAGCTCACAAAAAAATCAAATCTTCAAAAAATTCAAGTGAAACGAACAGAATAGCTCACAAAAAATTCAGGTCTTCCGAAAAAATCGAAGGGAAACGAAAAGAACAACTAGCAAAACATTCAAATTTTCCAAAACTTCAAGTAAAAGAAAGAACATAGCTCACCAAAAAAATCCATTTCTTCCAAAAACTCAAGTGAATCGAAGAGAGTAGGCTCACAAAAAATTAAAATCTTCCAAAAAAAAATCAAAGGAAACAAAAGAGGAGATCGCAAAAAATTCGAATCTTCCAATGAAACAAAAATGAGAATAGCAAACAAAAAATTCAAATCTTAATGCAGCATGCGGACAGAGCAAATCGCTTGTGCCAAGCGACCCGGGAGCTAGACGGGGGCTGACCCAAAAATTGCGTTTCTTGTCAATGCGACGATGCGTTGGAACGACAACCGCTGTCGAACCCTTTCCTACTTGCAACGTCGACTGACACAAAAGACACGATCCTAGACAGGCCCCCGCATAGAAAGCGGGTGGGCCTAATGCGCCCCCCTCCAATAGAATCAGCGCTAGTGCTCAGATTTTAAATCCGAGATACCCAGCACTGATTCTCTTGGAGGGGGGGCACCTACCCAAACGACTCAAAAGCTATACGCGGCTCCATTCACAAAAACAGAACTATCTCCGGCCAACTCCCTGTGAAGGCCGCATCTCTCCGTTCCGCTCGTGTAAGAGCCAACGCGTAGCTAACGAGTACGTGGATATGGGTTCGCGGAAAGTACATAGCAAATCACTTGTACCAAAGTGACCCGAAAGCTAGACAGGGGCTGACCCGTAGATTGCCTTCCATATCACTGCGACGACGCATTGGAACGACAACCGCTGCCGAACCCTTTCCGACTTGCACCGTCGAGCGACCCGAAAGACAGGACTTGGGCAGCCCCCGCATAGCAATCAAGTGGCTTCATGCCCCTCTAATAGAATCAGTGCTGGTGATCCCATTTTGAAATCCGACCTACACATCCGTCCGATCACCGGCAATGATTCTATAAGAGGGGTATGGGGGAGCTTCCGCGAACAACACACAACTCCTCCCCTATATAAGTTATTAGTCCGAGTCTTGCTCTTGAGTGGAAATTTAAGCCGAAGAAACTGGCTCCCAAAAAATTCAAATCTTCCAAAAATTCAAGTGAAACGATGACAAAAAGCTCACAAAAAAATCAAATCTTCCAAAAATTCAAGTGAAACGAACAGAATAGATCACAAAAAATTCAAGTCTTTCGAAAAAATCTAGGAAAACGAAAAGAATAGCTAGAAACAAAATTCAAATCTTCCAGAAATTCAGTAAAACAAAGAACATGGCTCACCAAAATAATTCATCTTCCAAAAATTCGTCATTCTTACCGCAATCCATCATCTTATCCGTCATAACGCGTATCCAACATATCCACGAGGAGGTAACCCAACTCGCTCGCATAGTTCCTCAAGTCAGATAACAATGCATCTAGATGAATCCAAATCGTTTTCGATCGAGACTTAGCAACTAATGTCGCACCCGCCTAGATTGACTTGAGATCCAATCCGCCGACACATATGATAACTAACTGATTCCAATGCAAAGCATCTTGAGCCATTGCGCACTCAAGTATCGGAAGTCGAAGCGACATAGCAAGTAGCTTGTACCAAGTGACCCGGGAGCTAGACGGGGGCTGACCCGAAGATCGCCTTTCTTGTCAATGCGACGATGTGTTGGAACGACAACCGCTGTCGAACCCTTTCCGAAGTGGCACCGGTCGACTGACCCAAAAGTTACGACCCTGGACAGCCCCCGCATAGCAAGCGGGTGGCCTAATTGCGCCCCTCCAATAGAATCAGTGCTAGTGTTCATATTTTAAATCCGAGCTACCAATCCGTCCGAGCACCAGCACTGATTCTCTTGGAGGGGCGCACCTACCCAAACGACTCAAAAGCTATATACGCGGCTCCATTCACAAGAGCAGAACTATTTCCGGCCAACTCCCTGTGAAGGCCGCATCTCTTCGTTCCACCGCATGCAAGAGCCAACGCATAGCTAACGAGTACCCGGATAGGTTCGCGGAAGTACATAGCAGATCGCTTGTACCAAAGCAACCCAAAAGCTAGACGTGGGGCTGACCCGAAGATCGCCTTCCATGTCACTGCGACGACGCATTGGAACGACAACCGCTGCCGAACCCTTTCGACTTGCACCGTCGAGCGACCTTCGAAAGACGGGACTTTGAGCAGCCCCCGCATAGCAATCAGGTGGCTTCATGCCCCTCTAATGGAATCAGTGCTGCTGATCGCGTTTTGAAATCTGACCTAATCATCCGTCCGTCTGTCGGATTTCAAAACGGGATCACCAGCACTGATTCTATTAGAGGGGCATGGGGGGAGATTCCGCGGACAACACCTCCCCTATATAAGTTATTAGTCCAAGTCTTGCACTTCCGTAGAAATTTGAGCCGACGAGAATATCTCACAAAAATTTCAAATCTTTCAAAATACGAGTGAAAACAAAAAGAATAGATCACAAAAAATTCAGAAATTCCAAAAATTCAATGAAACGAAGAGAATAGCTCACAAAAAAATCAAGGGAAAAAAAAGAGAATAGCTCACAAATAAAATCAAATCTCCCAAAAATGCAAGTGAAACGAAGAGACTACAATCACAAAAAATGCACAACTTCCAAATATTCAATTGAAACGAAGAGAATAGCTCACAAAAAATGCAAGTCTTACAAAAAAATCAAGGGAAACAAAACAGAATAGCTCACAAAAAATTCAAATCTTCAAAAAAACCAAGTGAAACAAACAGAATAGCTCACAAAAAATTCAAATCTTGCAAACATTCAAGTGAAAACGAAGAGAATAGCTCACAAAAAACATTCAAAACTTCCAAAAATTCAAGTGAAAAGAATAAATAATATAGCCCACAAAAAATTCAAGTCTTCCAAAACAAAAACCAAGGAAAAACGAAGAGAATAGCTCACAAAAAATCCAAAACTTCAAGTCAAAACGAAGAGAATTTTACTACCTCGCAACAAACAAAATTCAAATCTCGCAAAAATTCAAGTGAAACGAAGAGACTTAACTCAAAAAATTCAAATCTTCTTGCGACATGCAGACCCAAGAGCTAGACGGGGGCTCGCCCACAGATCGACTTCAGTATCACTATGACGACGCGCTGGAACGACTACCGCCTTGTCGAACCCTTCTCTGACTTCCGCCATCGAGTGACCCAAAAGACACGACCCAAGGGAGCCCACGCATAAAAATTGGGTGGCTTCATGCCCCTCCAATAGAATCTGTGCTGCTGCTCACATTTTAAATCCGAGCGGCAAATCCGTCCGAGCACCAACACTCATTCACTTGGAGGGGCACCTATCCAAACGACCGAAAAGCTATACGCGGCTCCATTCGCAAGGCACGGAACTGTTTCAGGCCAACTCCCTGTGAAGCCGCATCTCTGCGTTCCATGCGTGCTAGAGCCAACACATAGCTAACGAGTACCGGGATAGGTGTTCGCGGAAAGTACATAGCAGATCGCTTGTACCAAAGCAACCCAAGAGCTAGACAGGGGCTGACCCCGAAGATCGCCTTCCATGTCGCTGCGACGACGCATTGGAACGACAACCGCTGCCGAACCATTTCCGACTTGCGCCGTCGAGCGACCTGAAAGATGAGACTTTGAGCAGCTCCACGCATAGCAATCAGGTGGCTTCATGCCCCCTATAATGGAATCAGTGCTGCTGATCCCAGTTTTGAAATCCGACCTAATCATCCATCCGTCTGTCGGATTTCAAAACGGGATCACCAGCACTGATTCATTAGAGGGGCATGGGGGAGCTTCCGCGAACAACACCTCCCCTATATAAGTTATTAGTCCAAGTATTGCACTTCCGTAGAAATTTGAGCCGAAGGAGAATATCTCACAAAAATTTCAAAGTCTCTCAAAAATATAAGTGAAACAAAGAAGAATAGATCACAAAAAATTCAAAACTTCCAAAAATTCAATTGAAACGAAGAGAAATAGCTCACAAAAAATGCAAGTCTTGCAAAAAAAATTCAAAGGAAAAGAAGAGAATAGCTCACAAAAAAAATCAAATCTCCCAAAAAATGCATCATGCATAACTTCCAAAAATTCAATTGAAACGAAGAGAATAGCTCACAAAAAATGCAAGTCTTCCAAAAAAATCAAAGGGAAATAAAGAGAATTAGCTCACAAAAATTCAAATCTTCCAAAAAACCAAGTGAAACGAAGGACTACATCACAAAAAATGCATAACTTCCAAAAATTCAATTGAAACGAAGAGAAAAGCTCACAAAAAACGCAAGTCTTCCCAAAAAAAAACAAAAAAAAAAAAAAACAAAGGGAAACAAAGAGAATAGCTCACAAAAATTCAAATCTTCCAAAAAAACCAAGTGAAACAAAGAGAATAGCTCACAAAAATTTCAAATCTTGCCAAAAATTCAAGTGAAACGAAAGATAATAGCTCACAAAAAAATTCAGAACTTCCAAAAATTCAAGTCTTCCAAAAAAAAAATCAAGGAAAAACGAAGACTTAAACTCACGAAAAATTCAATCTCCTTGCGGCATGCTAGACCCAAGAGCTAGACGGGGCTCGCCCACAAATCGACTTCAGTATCACTATGATGACGCGCGTGGAACGACTACCGTTGTCGAAACCCTTCTCCGACTTGCGCCATCGAGTTGACCCAAAAGAGGCGACCCAGGGGAGCCCCCGCATAGCAATCGGGTGGCTTCATGCCCCCTCCAATAAAATCAGGCATGCAACTCACATTTTAAATCCGAGCCGCAAATCCGTCCGAGCACCAGCACTGATTCACTTGGAGGGGGCACCCTATCCAAACGACCCAAAAGCTATACGCGGCTCCTTTCGCACGCACAGAACTGTTTCAAGCCGACTCCCTGTGAAGGCCGCATCTCTCCGTTCCACCCATGCAAGAAACAACGCATAGCTAACGAATACCCGGATAGGGTTTCGCGGAAAGTACAAGCAGATCGCTTGTACCAAAGCAACCCAAAAGCTAGACGGGGGCTGACCCGAAGATCGCCTTCCATGTCACAGCGACGACGCATTGGAACGACAACCGCTGTCGAACCCTTCCCGACTTTGCGTCATCGAGCGACCCGAAAGACGGGACTTTGAGCAGCCCCCGCATAGCAATCAGGTGGCTTCATGCCCCTCTAATGGAATCAGTGCTGCTGATCCCGTTTTGAAATCCGACCTAATCATCCGTCGTCTGTCGGATTTCAAAACGGGATCACCAGCACTGATTCTATTAGAGGGGCATGGGGAGCTTCCCAGCGGACAACACCTCCCCTATATAAGTTATTAGTCCAAGTATTGCACTTCCGTAGAAATTTGAGCCGAAGAGAATATCTCACAAAAATTTCAAATCTCTCAAAAATACAAGTGAAACAAAGAACAATAGATCACAAAAAATTCAAAACTTCCAAAAATTCAATTGAAATGAAGAGAATAGCTCACAAAAAATCCAAGTCTTGCAAAAAAAATCAAGGAAAAAGAAGAGAATAGCTCACAAAAAAATCAAATTTCCCAAAAATGCAAGTGAAACGAAGAGACTACATCACCAAAAAATGCATAACTTCCAAAAATTCAATTGAAACGAAGAGAATAGCTCACAAAAAATGCAAGTCTTCCAAAAAAAAATCAAGGGAAACAAGAGAGAATAGCTCACAAAAAATTCAAATCTTCGAAAAAACCAAGTGAAACAAAGAAGAATAGCTCACAAAAAATTCAAATCCTGCAAAAATTCAAGTGAAAGGAAGAGAATAGCTCACAAAAAATTCAAAACTTCAAAAAATTCAAGTGAAACGAAGAGAATAGCTCACAAAAAATTCAAAACTTCCAAAAATTCAAGTGAAACGAAGAGAATAGCTCACAAAAACTTCAAATCTCGCAAAAACTCCAGTGAAACGAAAAAGACTTAACTCACAAAAATTCAAATCTTCTTGCCGCATGCAGACCCAAATGCTAGACCGGGGCTCGCCCCACAGATCGACTTCAGTATCACTAATGACGACGCGCTGGAACAACTACCGTTGTTGAACCCTTCTCCGACTTGCGCCATCGAGTGACCCAGAAGAGACGACCCAGGGGAGCCCCCGCATAGCAATCAGGTGGCTTCATGCCCCTCCAATAAAATCAGGCATGCTACTCACATTTTAAATCCGAGCCGCAAATCCATCCGAGCACCAGCACTGATTCACTTGGAGGGGCACCCTATCCAAACGACCCAAAAGCTATACGCGGCTCCATTCGCACGCACAGAACTGTTTCAGGCCGACTCCCTGTGAAGGCCGCATCTCTTCGTTGCACACATGCAAGAGACAACGCATAGCTAACGAGTACCCGGATAGGGTTTCGCGGAAAGTACATAGCAGATCGCTTGTACCAAAGCAACCCAAAAGCTAGACGGGGGCTGACCCTAAGATCGCCTTACATGTCACAACGACGACGCATTGGAACGACAACCGCTGTCGAACCCTTTCCGACTTGCGCAATCGAGCGACCCGAAAGACGGGACTTTGAGCAGCCCACGCATAGCAATCAGGTGGCTTCATGCCCCTGTAATGGAATCAGTGCTGCTGATCCCATTTTGAAATCTGACCTAATCATCCGTCCGTCTGTCGGATTTCAAAACGGGATCACCATCACTGATTCTATTAGAGGGGCATGGGGGAGCTTCCGCGGACAACACCTCCCCTATATAAGTTATTAGTCCAAGTATTGCACTTTCGTAGAAATTTGAGCCGAAGAGAATATCTCACAAAAATTTCAAATCTCTCAAAAATACAAGTGAAACAAAGAGAATAGATCACAAAAAATTCAAAACTTCCAAAAATTCAATTGAAATGAAGAGAATAGCTCACAAAAAATCCAAGTCTTGCAAAAAAAAAATCAAGGGAAAAGAAGAGAATAGCTCACAAAAAATGCAAGTCTTCCAAAAAAAAACAAGGGAAACAAAGAAAATAGCTCACAAAAAATTCAAATCTTCCAAAAAACCAAGTGAAACAAAGAAGAATAGCTCACAAAAAATTCAAATCCTGCAAAAATTCAAGTGAAACGAAGAGGATAGCTCACAAAAAACTCAAAACTTCCAAAAATTCAAGTGAAACGAAGAGAATAGCTCACAAAAAATTTAAGTGAAACGAAGAGAATAGCTCACAAAAACTTCAAATCTCGCAAAAACTCCAGTGAAACGAAAAAAAGAAAAAGACTTTAACTCACAAAAAATTCAAATCTTCTTGCGGCATGCAGACCCAAGTGCTAGACGGGGGCTGCACACAGATCGACTTCAGTATCACTAATGACGACGCGCTGGAACGACTACCGTTGTCGAACCCTTCTCCGACTTGCGCCATCGAGTGACCCAAAAGAGACGACCCAGGGGAGCCCCCGCATAGCAATCAGGTGGCTTCATGCCCCTCAAATAAAATCAGGCATGCTCCTCACATTTTAAATCTGAGCCGCAAATCCGTCCGAGCACCAGCACTGATTCGCTTGGAGGGGCACCCTATCCAAACGACCCAAAAGCTATACGCGGCTCCATTCGCACGCACAGAACTATTTCAGGCCGACTCCCTGTGAAGGCCGCATCTCTCCGTTCCACACATGCAAGAGCCAATGCATACCGGATAGGGGTTCGCGGAAAGTACATAGCAGATCGCTTGTACCAAGCGACCCAAAAGCTAGACAAGGGCTAACCCGAAGATCGCCTTCCATGTCACTGCGACGACGCATTGGAACGACAACCGCTGTCGAACCCTTTCCGACTTGCGCCGTCGAGCGACTCGAAAGACGGGACTTTGAGCAGCCCCCGCATAGCAATCAGGTGGCTTCATGCCCCTCTAATGGAATCAGTGCTGCTGATCCCGTTTTGAAATCCGACCTGCTCATCCATCCGTCCGTCGGATTTCAAAACGGGATCACTAGCACTGATTCTATTAGAGGGGCATGGGGGAGCTTCCGCGGACAACACCTCCCCTATATAAGTTATTAGTCCAAGTATTGCACTTCCGTAGAAATTTGAGCCGAAGAGAATATCTCACAAAAATTTCAAATCTCTCAAAAATACAAGTGAAACAAAGAAGAATAGATCACAAAAAATTCAAAACTTCTAAAAATTCAATTGAAACGAAGAGAATAGCTCACAAAAAATGCAAGTCTTGCAAAAAAAAATTCAAGGGAAAAGAAGAGAATAGCTCACAAAAAAAATCAAATCTCCCAAAAATGCAAGTGAAACGAAGAGACTACATCACAAAAAATGCATAACTTCCAAAAATTCAATTGAAACGAAGAGAATAGCTCACAAAAAATGCAAGTCTTCCAAAAAAATCAAAGGAAACAAAGAGAATAGCTCACAAAAAATAGCTAGCTTGTGGCCCGGACGATCCGATCTCATGAAAACTGACTACATACCCGTGGCTCGGATCGACAAGCTAGCTCGGATCGGCGATCTGAGCTCATTCCATCATGCATTCCCGTCTTCTACTCCATAAATGACTCACCTCTTTGTATTCACTTGAGAACTAAACATCCTTTAGTTCAGCTCGAATCACAACGTGCACTAGAATCCGTTCCAGCTCGGGTCTCATCTCAAAGATCCTTGCATTCACCAACAACACCTCCCCTATATAAGTTATTAGTCCAAGTCTTGCTCTTCCGTAGAAATTTGAGGCGAAGAGAACAACTCGCAACAAATCCAAATCTTCCAAAAAATCAAGGGAAATGGGGAGAATAGCTCACAAATAATTCAAATCTTCAAAAAAATCAAGTGAAACGAGGAGAATAGCTCACAAAAAATTCAAATCTTCCAAATATCAAACCCAAAAGCTTCGCACACATTACAAATCAAACAGCTTGTACCGAGCGACCCAAACGCTAGACAAGGGCTCACCCTTAATAAGAGAATCAGTGTTTGACTTGTGGGCCGGGCGAGCCGATCTCATGAAAACTGCCTACATACCCGTGGCTCAGATCAGCGAGCTGACTCGGATCGTCGATCTGAGCTCATTCCATCATGCATTCCCGTGTTCTACTCCATAAAACGACTCACCTCTTTGTATTCACTTGAGAACTGAACATCCTTTAGCTCAGCTTGAATCACAACGCGCACTAGAATCCGTTCCAGCTCGGGTCTCATCTCAAAGATCCTTTCATTCACCAACAACACCTCCCCTATATAAGTTATTAGTCCAAGTCTTGCTCTTCCGTAGAAATTTGAGGCGAAGAGAACAACTCTCAAAAATTCCAATTCTTCCAAAAAAATCAAGGGAAACGGGGAGAATAGCTCACAAATAATTCAAATCTTCAAAAATATCAAGTGAAACGAGGAGAATAGCTCACAAAAAATTTAAATCTTCCAAATATCAACCCAAAAGCTTTGCACACATTACAAATCGAACAGCTTGTACCGAGCGACCCAAACGCTAGACAAGGGCTCACCCTTAATAAGAGAATCGATGTTTGACTTGTGGGCCGGGCGAGCCGATCTCATGAAAACTACCTACATACCCATGGCTCGGATCAGCGAGCTGGCTCGGATCGACGAGATAGCTCGGATCGACGATCTGAGATCATTCCATCATGCATTCCCATGTTCTACTCCATAGAATGACTCACCTCTTTGTATTCACTTGAGAACTGAACATCCTTTAGCTCAGCTCGAATCACAACGCGTACTAGAATCCGTTCCAGCTCGGATCTCATCTCAATGATTCTTACATTCACCAACAACACCTCCCCTATATAAGTTATTAGTCCGAGTCTTGCTCCCCCGTAGAAATGCTCGCCAACGCCGAAAGGTCACAAAAAATTTAAATCTCATAAATGACTCAGCTCGACGGGCTGGCTCGGATCGTACATACCCGTGGCTCGGATCGACGAGCTAGCTCGGATCGGCGATCTGAGCTCATTCCATCATGCATTCCCATGTTCTACTCCATAGAATGAGTCACCTCTTTGTATTCACTTGAGAACTGAACATCCTTTAGCTCAGCTCGAATCATAACGCGCACTAGAATCCGTTCCAGCTCGGGTCTCATCTCAGTGATCCTTACATTCACCAACAACACCTCCCCTATATAAGTTATTAGTCCGAGTCTTACTCCCCCGTAGAAATGCTCGCCAACGCCGAAAGGTCACAAAAAATTTAAATCTTGTAAAAGACTCAGCTCGACGGGCTGGCTCGGATCGCCGAGCTGGCTCGGATCGCCGAGCTGGCTCGGATCGCCGAGCTGGCTCGGATCGCCGAGCTGGCTCGGATCGCCGAGCTGGCTCGGATCGCCGAGCTGGCTCGGATCGCCGAGTTGAGCTCAATCCATCATGCATTCCCGTGTTCTACTCCATGGAATAACTCGCCTATTTGTAATCACTTGAGAATTCAACATCCTTTAGCTCAACTCGAATCACAACGCGCACTAGAATCCGTTCCAGCTCGGGTCTCATCTCAAAGATCCTTCCATCCACCAACACCACCTCCCCTATATAAGTTATTAGTCCAAGTCTTGCTCCCCCGTAGAAATGCTCGCCGACACGGATAGGTCACGAAAACTTTAAATCTCGTAAAAGACTCAGCTCGACAAGCTAGCTCGAATCCGTGAGCTGGCTCGGATCGACGAGCTGAGCTCAATCCATCATGCATTCCCGTGTTCTACTCCATAGAACAACTCACCTATTTGTATTCACTTGAGAACTCAACATCCTTTAGCTCAGCTCGAATCACAATGGGCACTAGAATCCATTCCATCTCGAGTCTCATCTCAAAGATCCTTACATCCACCAACAACACCTCCCCTATATAAGTTATTAGTCCGAGTCTTGCTCCCACGTAGAAATGCTTGCCGACGCCGATAAGTCACAAAAACTTAAAATCTCGTAAAAGGCTCGGATCGCCAAGCGAGCTGGCTCGGATCACCGAGCGAGCTGACTCGAATCGGCGAGCTGGCACGGTTTGCCGAGCGAGCCGGCTCGGTTTTCCAAGCTGGCTGGCTCGGATCGCCGAGCCGGCTCGGCTCAAATCGGATCGGATCCATCATGCATTCCCGTGTTCTACTCCATAAAACAACTTGCCTATTTGTATTCCTTTGAGAACTCAATATCCTTTAGCTTAGCTCTAATCACAATGCGCACTAGAATTTGTTCCAGCTTGGGTCTCATCTCAAAAATCCTCACATCCACCAACAACACCTCCCCTACGAGGATAAGTTATTAGTCCGAGTCTTTCTCCCCCATACAAATGCTTGCCGACGTCGATAGGTCGCAAAAAATTTAAATCTCGTAAAAGGCTCAACTTGACGAGCTGGCTCGGATCGTCGAGCTGGCTCAGATCGACAAGCTGGATCGGATCAACGAGCTGGCTCGGATCCGCGAGATGAGCTCAATCCATCATGCATTCCTGAGTTCTACTCCATAGAACAACTCGCCTATTCATATTCACTTGAGAACTCAACATCCTTAAGCTCAGCTCGAATCGTCTATGCACGAACCCATGCATAGCATTCAGGTATCAAATGGCATATCCAAAAATATCCGTAGAGAGCTAGCAAATCAATCATAGGCAGCATTGGCATAGATCGAGGTGAACATCATTTGATGCGATTTGACTAGTTACCATTGGGATGCCTTCGTGGCAATAGGGCCGACTTGAAACAAACCAACACAGCTTGATGTGATAGGGGTCATTTCATAATGACTGTTGGATGACTTTGTGGTGGTATGGCTAACTTACAATGGATGGGTGTAGTGTTGATGTGACAAGATCACCTCATACTAGAAATAGAGCTAACACGTCGACTGACTTGAACTGACATGTAAGGGACTCGATCCGAGGTGTAACAAAGGAGTTGTTTGGTGCACTCAAGAGTAGGGTCATGTCAGGGACTTGATTCGAGGAGCATTCATGGGGTTGTGCGACAAGTTGTTAATAGTTTTGGCCTGGGTAAGGTTTAGAGTCAAGTCGAGGTGTCATTCGAGCTGCATGAAGTAGCATGGACTGCTTTGTGCAGAGTGGCATTGGATCTTGTTGGGGACTCGATCCGAGGTGAAATCAACTAGGTATTGGAATGGGAAGTTGGGGACTTTTCCATGGGAGACTTGGAACATGTGCGAGATGGTGGCGTAATGAGCTAGTTCAGAACTATGTTGGACTATGAGATGCATTGGTTGCATGTACGTAGGAGGTCTTCATGACATTGGCTCGTGCAAGCCACAAGTCCTAATCTGGATGCAAGTTCACATCTTGAGGACAACTCATTAGTGGAGAAGTTCTCAAACTCAATTCTTGAGAGGTGTCTTGCTAGCTCAAATCGGTGAGTTGGCTCAGATCGGCTAGCTCAATCAGATTGGCGAGCTGGCTCCGATTGACGAGTTGGGCTCATCTCAGAGGTCGTTACATCCGTAAACAATACCTATCCCGTTATGACCCTAGAGATCTGGGTTACTTTGCCGACTCTAGTGATCCGGTGATCCAAGTCAATCCGGCGAATTGAGTCGATCCGGTGACCCGAGTTGTTCTGGTGATCTAAATTACTTATGTGACTGGAGTAATTCAAGTTGGGGGACTTGACAACTTGGCATGCTGAGCCGAATTCATTGATGAGTTGGCATACTCGTCAGCATAGGTATAGGAATGGGAAGTCATGGACTTTTCCATGAGAGACTTGGAATGAGTTAGCCTAGCTCACTTGTGAGTGGGGTCAAAAGTCACATTTGTTGACCTGAGTTGATCTCGCGACCTGAGCTGATTTGGCTGGCGGCCTGAGTTGGTGTGGTGACCCAAGTTGATCTGGCTAGCGACCTGAGTTGATCCAGCGATCCGACTTCATCCGTCGACCTGACCGAGTTGGTCAGGTGATCTGGTGACCCGACCTGACCTGGTTGGTGAGTCGAGTTGATGTGGCGACCCGAGTTGATCTGGCTGGCGACCCAAAATGATCCCGTGACCTGACCCGATCTGAAGACCTGACCCGACCCAACCCGAGTTGGTCTGGCAATCTGGTGACCCGAGTTGTTCTGGTTGGCGACTCGAGTCGATATGTTGACCCAAGTTGATCCGGTGACCCGACCCAATCCGGAGACCTGACCCGACCAAACTTGACCTAACTTTAGTTAGTCAGGTGATTTGGCGACCCAATATGATCTATATGGATACCTGAGTCGATGTAGGGACCCGAGTAGATTTGGCTGGCGGCCCGAGTCGATCTGACAACCCGTCCTAATCTGGAGACCCGAGTCGATCCGACGACTCGAGTTGATTCGGCAACCCGAGTGGATTTGACGACCTGTGTCGATCTGGTGACCCGAGTTGTTCTGGCGATCTGAGTTACTTATGCAACTCGAGTGATCTGAGCTGGTGGACTTGACAGCTTGGCATATTGGATCGAGGTGATCCAAGATTGAATGAGTTAGCACAGATCGAGGTGAACATCATTTGATGTGATTTAACTTGCGATCTGACTGGTTATCATTGGGATGCCTTCGTGGCAATAGGGCCGACTTGAAATAGAGATCTGAGTCGATCTGACGACTCCAGTGATTCGAGTCGATCTGGCAAGTCTAGCGATCCAAGTTGGCTAGGCAACTTCGTCAATCTAAGTTAGTCAGGTGATCTTGCGACCTGAGTTGATCTGGATGGTGACCCGAGTTGATCCGACTGGCAACCCAAGTTGTTTTGGGGACTCGAGTCGATCCAGAAACCCGAGTTGACTCGGCGATGCGAGTCGATCCAATGATCCGAATTACTTATGCGACTGGAGTAATTCAAGTTGGGGGACTTGACAGCTTGGCATGCTAAGGCGACTTCATTGATGAGTTGGCATACTTGTCAGCATTACTATTGTGCATATTAGATTGAGGTGATCCAAGTTTGAATGAGTTGGCATGGATCGAGGTGGACATCATTTGATGCAGTCTGACTAGTTATTGTTAGACGCAGTGTTGAAATGACCCGGGGTCATTTCATATAACCGCTGGGAGGCTTTCGTGGTAGTAGGGCAAGACCTGCGATGAGAACTTAACAAGGTCGCTGGCGGGGTCGAAACTCGTAGGAAAAAATGGATAAAGGAGGCTCTATACAAGGAAAAGAACAAAATTTTCAAGTTATAAAAAACTTAAATCACTAGAGCCATCCATGGAGTCACGCCTAGCTCGTTGGCGACGGGATCCCGGTGAGCTCGCTCACGAGCAAGATCTCGGACAGGATCCGGTCGAGCTCGTTGGCGATCCTCAGGGCGGGGTCAAAAGTCCTAAAAAAATAGACAAAGGAGGCTTCGTACAATGAAAAGAATGAAAAAACTAGAGTTGAAAAAGAAAACCACTCGTGCCATTCATGGAGTCACACCCAACTTAGTGACCCAAATTGATCGGGTGACCCGACCTAACCCGAGTTGGTTAGGTGATGTGGTGACCCGAGCTGATCTGGCTGACGACCCGAGTCGATGTGGCGACCTGAGTTGATCTGGTTGGCGATAAGAATTGATCTGGCAACCCGACCCGATCTAGAGAACTGACCCAACCCGATCTAGAGACCTGACCCAACCCGACCCGACCCAACTTGGCCTGGCAATCTGGTGACCCGAGTTGATCTGGTTGGTGACCCGAGTCAATTTGTTGACCTGAGTTGATCAGGCTGGCATACTTAGTTGACTTCATTGATGAGTTTGCATACTCGTTAGTATTACTATTATGCATATTAGATTGAGGCGATCCAAGTTTGAATGAGTTAGCCTAGCTCGCTTGCGAGTGGGGTCAAAACTCAAATTTGTTAACCCGAGTTGATCTGGCTGGTGACCCGAGTTGATTTGGTGACCCGAGCTGATTTGGCTGGCGACCTAAGTCGATGTGATGATCTGAGTTGATCTGGCTGGCGACCTGAGTTGATCTGGCGATCTGACTTCATCCGTCGACCTGACTCGAGTTGGTCAGGTGATCTAATGACCTGAGCTGATCTGGTTGGCGAGTCGAGTCGAGTCGATGTAGCAACTCGAGTTGATCTGGCTGGCGAGCTGAAATGATCCCGCGACTTGACCCAATCTGGAGACCTTACCCGACCTGACCTGAGTTGGTCTGGCGACCCAAGTTGATCTGGTTGGTGACTCGAGTCGATGTGTTGACCCGAGTTGATCTGGCTGGAGACCCAATTTGATCTGGTGACCCGACTCGATCCAGAGACCCGACCTAACCTAAGTTAGTCAGGTGATTTGGTGACCTGATTTGATCTATCTGGATACCCGAATCGATCCGATGAACCGAGTCGATCGGACGACCCATCCTGATCTGGAGACCTGAGTCGATCCGGTGACCTGCGTCAATACGGTGACCCGAGTCGATTCGAGGACTCGAGTCGATCCGGTGACCCGAGTCGATCTGGCGACCCGAGTCGATCTGATGACTCGAGTTAATTAGGTGACCCAAGTTGTTTTGGCAATACGAGTTACTTATGCGACTCGAGTGATCCGAGCTAGCAAACTAGACAGCTTGGCATATTGGAATGTGTTAACAACATAAGCTGATGTGTTGACCCGAGTTGATCATGTTAGTGACCCGAGTTGATCTAATTAGCGACCTGAGTTGATCCGGTGACCCGACCTGATCAGGAGACCTAACCCAACCTGACCTAAGTTAGTTAGGTGATTTGGTGACCCGAGCTGATCTATCTGGATACTCGAGTTGATGTGGCAACCTAAGTTGATCTGGCTGGTGACCCGAATTAATCTGGTGACCCGACCTGACCTGAGTTGGTTAGGTGATGTGGCAACCTGAGCTGATCTAGGTGATGACCCAAGTCGATGTGGTGACTTGAGTTAATCTAGCTAGCAACCCGAGTTGATCCAGCGACCTATCGCGATCTAGAGACCCGAGTCAAGCCGGCAACCCGAGTCGACCTAACGACCTGAGTGATCTAAGTTTATTATGGTAGTTGGAGTTACTTATGCGACTCGACTGATCTAAGTTGGAGGACTTGACAACTTGGCATACTGAGATGACTTCATTGATGAGTTTGCATACTCATCAGCATTACTATTGTGCATATTGGATGTGGTGACCTGAGTTGATCTGGCTAGGGACCTGATCTGGCTGGTGACCTAAGTCGATGTGGTGACCTAAGTTGATCTAGCTCAGGACCCGACTTGATCTGGTGACCCGACTTGATCTAGAGACCCCACCTGAGTTGAGTTCATCGAGCGATCTAGGGATCCAAGATGATCTAGCTGACTACCTGAGTCGATGTGGTGTCCCGAGTCGATCTGGCAACTCGAGTTGATCTGGCTGGCGACCCAAGTTGGCTAGGTGATGTGGCAACCTGAGTCAATGTGGCGATCAAGGCTGATTTGGTTGGCGACCTAAGTTGGTCAGGTGATCTGGTGACCAGAGCTGATCTAGCGACCCGAGTTGATCTAGTTGGCGACCCATGTGATGACCTAAGTTGATTTGGCTAGCGACACGAGTTGATCAAGTGACCCGTCCCGATCCAAAGACCTGAGTCGATTCGGCTATGTCAACCCAGCAACCTGAGTTGACTTGATGACCCGAGTCGACCCCGTGACCTGAGTCGACCTAGTGACCCGAGTCACTATGGTGACCTAATTTATTATGGCTATCTGAGTTACTTATGCGACTCGAGTGATCTAAGTTGGGGGACTTGACATACTGAGATGACTTCATTGATGTGTTTGCATACTCATCAACATTACTATTGTGCATATTAGATTTATGCGATCCAAGTTTAAATGAGTTGGCCTAGCTTGATCGTGAGCGAGGTCAAAAGTTGTAAAAAAAATAGACAAAGGAGGCTCCCTACGACAAAAAGAATGAAAAAACCAGAGTTAAAAAAAAATCACTCAGGCCATACATGGAGTCACGCCCTTCTTATTGTCGAGCTAGAAGCGGAGACTTGACTATGATAATACTTGAAGAGGAGTATGGGTCAATCATTCAAAAAGTGGACAGACTCACTGGAGATCTAAGTAGGTCAGGCTATCTAGTGACCTGACCTAATCTGGCTGGTGACCCGAGTCGATGTGGTGACCTGAGTTGATCTGGCTCGGGACCCGACTTGATCTGGTGACTCGACTCGATCTAGAGACCCCACCCGACCTGAGTTCATCGGGCGATCTGGTGATCTGAGATGATCTAGCTAACTACCTGAGTCGATGTCGTGTCCTGAGTTGATCTGGCGAACCGAGTTGGCCAGGTGATGTGGTGACCCAAGCTGATCTGGCTGGCGACCCGAGTCGGTTAGGTGATTTGGCGACCAGAGCAGATTTGGCTAGTGACCCAAGCTGATCTGGTGACCTGAGTTGATCTAATTGGTGACTCATGTGGTGACCCGAGTTGATCAAGTGACCTGTCCTGATCTAGAGACCCGAGTCGATCCAATAACCTGAGTTGACCCGGCGACCCGAGTCAACTTGACGACCCGAGTCAACCCAGCGACCTGCGTCGACCTAGTGACCCGCGTCGACCCAGTGACTCGCGTCGACCCAGTGACCCGTGTCGACCCAGTGACCCGTGTCAAACTGGCGACCCATGTCGAACCGGTGACTCGTGTTGACCTGACAACCCGCATCGACCTGGTGACCCAAGTCAACCCAAGTCGACTCGAGGCCCGAGTTGATCTGGCAACCCAAGTCGACCCGAGTCGACCCGATAACCTGAGTCAACCGAGTCACCTGAGTTGATCTGGCTGGTGACCCGAGTTGGCCAAGTAATGTGGCGACCTGAGTCAATGTGGTGACCCAAGCTGATCTGGCGACCATAGCTGATCTGGCTGGTGACCCAAGCTGATCTGGCGATCCGAGTTGATCTAGTTGGGGACCAGTGTGGTGACCTGAGTTGATCTCGCTAGCTACCTAACTTGATCTAGTTGGTGACCCGTGTGGTGACCGAGTCGACCCAGTGACCTGAGTCAATCGGTTGACCCAGTGACCTGAGTCAACTGAGTCAACCCGATGACAAGAGTCAATCGAGTCGACATGGTGACCTGAGATGACCGAGTCAGTCAGGTGATTGAGTCGACCCAGTGACCTGAATCGATTGAGTCGACCCGAGTCGACCAGGAGACCTTAGTAGACTAGGTCGACCCGTGTCAACCCAAGTCAACTTGAGGCCTGAGTCGATCCAGCAACCCAAGTCGACTCGGTGACCCGAGTCGACCCAGTGACCCAAGTCGACCTGATGACCTGAGTCAACCGAGTCGACCCGGTGACCCGAGTTGACCGAGTCGACCCAATGACCCGAGTCAATCGAGTCGACCCGAGTCGACCCAGCGACTGGGGTTTCTGTGGTGACCTAATTTATTATGGCAGTTGGAGTTACTCATTGGCGACCAGAGCTGATCTAGCAACCCGAGTTGATCTAGTTGGCGACCTAACCTGATCTAGCTGGCGAACTAATTTTGTCAGGTGATTTGGCGACAAGAGTTGATTTGGCTGGTGACCCAAGCTGATATGGTGACCTGAGTAAATCTAGTTGGGGACCCGTGTGGTGACTTGAGTTGATCTCGCTAGAAACTTGAGTTGATCCAATGACCCCTCCTGATCTAGAGGCCCGAGTCAACCCGAGTTGACCCGGTGACCCGAGTCACTCGAGTCGACCCGAGTCAATCGAGTCGACCCAGTGACTTGAGTCAACCGAGTCGACCCAGTGACCCGAATCAACCGAGTCGGTCAAGTGACTGAGTCGACCCGGTGACCTGAGTCGACTGAGTTGACCCAGTCGACCTGGTGACCTGAGTCGACAGAGTTGACCCAGTGACCTGAGTCAACTGAGTCGACCTGGTGACCCGAGTCAACTAAGTCGACCTAAGTCAGTCAGGTGATTAAGTCGACCCGAGTTGACCAAGTGACCCGAGTCAACCGAATCGACCGAGTGACCTGAGTCAACTGAGTCGACCCGATGACCCGAGTCAACTGAGTCGACCTGAGTCAACCGAGTCGACCGAGTCAACGTGGTGACCCGAGTCAACTGAGTCGGTCAGGTGACTAAGTCGACCCGAGTCAACCAGAGTCGACTGAGTCAACCTAGTGACCTGAATCAATTGAGTCGACCCGGTGACCTGAGTTGACTAGGTCGACCCGTGTCAACCCAAGTCGACTCGAGGCTTGAGTCAATCCAGCAACCCAAGTCGACTCGGTGACCCGAGTCGACCCAGTGACCCGATGACCCGAGTCGACCCGGTGACCCGAGTTGACCGAGTCGACCCAATGACCCGAGTCAACTGAGTCGACCCGGTGACCTGAGTCAACCAAGTCGACCCAGCGACCGGGGTTTTTATGGTGGCCTAATTTATTATGGTAGTCAGAGTTACTCACTGGCGACTAGAGCTGATCTAGCACCCCGAGTTGATCTAGTTAGCGACCTAACCTGATCTGGCTGGTGAACTAATTTTGTCAGGTGATCTGGCGATAAGAGCTGATCTGGTTGGTGACCCAAGCTGATATGGTGACTCGAGTAAATCTAGTTGCCGACCCATGTGGTGACCTGAGTTGATCTCGCTAGCGACTTGAGTTGATCCAATGACCCGTCTCGATCTAGAGGCTCGAGTCGAGCCAGCAACCCAAGTCGAGCTAGCAACCCGAGTCAACCGAGTCGACCTGATGACCTGAGCCAACCGAGTCGACTCGGTGACCCGGTGACCTGAATCAACCGAGTCGACCCGGTGACCAGAGTCGACTAAGTCGACCCAGTCGACCTGAGTCAACCGAGTCGACCCAGTGACCTGAGTCGACCCGATGACCCGAGCCAACCGAGTCGACCTAGTGACCCGGTGACCCGAATCAACCGAGTCGACCCGGTGACTAGAGTTGACTAAGTCGACCCAGTCGACCTGAGTCAACCGAGTCGACCCAGTGACCCGAGTCGACCCGATGACCCGAGCCAACCGAGTCGACCAGTGACCCGGTGACCCGAATCAACCAAGTCGACCCGGTGACCAGAGTCGACTGAGTCGACTCGGTGACCCGAGTCAACCGAGTCGATAGAGTTAACCCAGTGACCCGAGTCAACCGTGTCAACCCAATGACCTGAGTTGACATGGTGACCTGAGTCAACCAAGTTGACCTAAGTCAGTAAGGTGACTGAGTCGACCCGAGTCGACTCGGTGACCTGAGTCAACTGAGTCGACCTGGTGACCTAAGTCAACTAAGTCGACCCGGTGACCTGAGTTGACCCAGTGACATGAGTCAACCGAGTCGACCCGATGACTTGAGTCAACCGAGTCGACCCTGTGACCTGAGTCAACCGAGTCGACCCAGCGACCTGAGTCACTGTGGTGACCCAATTTATTATGGCAGTCGAAGTTACTGGCTGGCGACCCGAGTTGATCTAGTTGGTGACATAAGCTGATCTGGCTGGTGACCTAATTTTGTTAGGTGATCTGGTGACCAGAGCTGATCTAGCTGGTGACCCAAGCTGATCTGGCGACCTGAGTTGATCTAGTTGGCGACCCGTGTGGTGACCTGAGTTGATCTAGTTGGCGACCCGTGTGGTGACCTGAGTTGATCTCGCTAGCGACTTGAGTTGACCAAGTGACTCATCCCGATTTAGAGGCCTAAGTCGATCCGGCAACCCAAGTCAACCCGGTGACTTGAGTCAACCGCGTCGACCGAGTCAACCTAGTGACCCGAGTCGATCGAGTCGACTCGATGACCTGAGTCAACTGAGTTGACCCGATGACCTGAGTCAATTGAGTCGACCTGGTGACCCAAGTCAACCGAGTCGACCTAAGTCGACCCGGTGACTTGAGTCAACCGAGTCAACCCGGTGACCTGAGTCAACTGAGTCGACCGAGTTGACCTAGTGACCTAAGTCAACCAAGTCGACCCAGTGACCCGACTCGACCGAGTCGACCCAGCGACCCGAGTCGCTGTGGTGACCCAATTTATTATGGCAGTCAAAGTTATTGGCTAGCGACCAGAGTTGATCTAGCGACCTGAATTGATCTAGTTGGCAACCTAAGCTGATCTGGTTGTCGACCTAATTTTGTGAGGTGATCTAGTGACCAGAGCTAATTTGGCTGTCGACCTAATTTTGTGAGGTGATCTAGCAACCAGAGCTGATCTGGCTGGTGACCCAATCTGATCTGGCGACTCGAGTTGATCTAGTTGGCGACCTGTGTGGTGACCTGAGTTGATCTCGCTAGCGACTTGTGTTGATCTAGTGACCCATCCTGATCTAGAGGCTTGAGTTGATCCAACAACCCAAGTCGATCCGAGTCGACCGAGTCGACTCGATCATCCGAGTCAACCGAGTTGACCCGGTGACCCGAGTCGACCCGGTGACCTGAGTCAATCGAGTCGACCCGGTGACCTGAGTCAACTGAGTCAACCCAGTGACCTGAGTCAACCGAGTCGACCCGAGTCAACTGAGTTGACGCGGTGACCCGAGTCAACCAAGTCGATCGATTCAACCCGGTGATCCGAGTCGACCTGAGTCGACCGAGTCGGTTAGGTGACTGAGTCGACCCGATGACCTAAGTTGACCGAGTCGACCCAGTGACCTGACTCAATTGAGTCGACCCAGTGACCCGAGTCAACTGAGTCGACCCAATGACTCGAGTCAACCGAGTCGACCTGGTGACCCAAGTCAACTGAGTCGACCGAGTTGACCCGATGACCCGAGTCAACTGAGTCGACCCAGTGACCCAAGTCACTGTGGTGACCTAATTTATTATGGCAGTTAAAGTTACTAGCTGGCGACCAGAGCTGAGCTGGCAACCTGAATTGATCTAGTGGGTGACCTAAGCTGATCTGGCTAGTGACCTAATTTTGTCAGGTCATCTGGAGACCAGAGCTGATCTGGCTGGTGACCCAAGTTGATTTGGTGACTCAAGTTGATCTAGTTGGCGACCCGTGTGGTGACCTGAGTTGATCTTGCTAGCGATTTGAGTTGATCCAGTGACCCGTCCTGATCCAGAGGCCTGAGTCAATCCGGCAACCCAAGTCGACTCGGTGACCCGAGTCTATCGAGTTGACCGAGTGACCTGAGTCAACCGAGTCGACTCGATGACCCGAGTCAACCGAGTCGACTCGATGACCCGAGTCAACCGAGTCGACTGAGTCGACGTGGTGTCCCGAGTCGGTCAGGTGACCGAGTCGACCCGAGTAAACCAGAGTCGACTGAGTTGACCTAGTGACCTGAATCAATTGAGTCAACCTAGTGACCTGAGTCGACTAGGTCGACCCGTGTCAACCCAAGTCGACTCGAGGCCTAAGTTGATTCGGCAACCCAAGTCGACTCGGTGACCCACGTCGACCGAGTCGACCCAGTGACCCGAGTTGACCCGATGACCCGAGTTGACCCGGTGACCCGAGTTGATCAAGTTGACTGAGTTGACTGAGTCGACCCAGCGACCAGGGTTTTTGTGGTGACCCAATTTATTATGGCAGTCGGAGTTACTCACTGGCGACCAGAGCTAATCTAGCGACCTGAGTTGATCTAATTGGTGACCTAACCTGATCTGGTTGGTGAACTAATTTTGTCAGGTGATCTGGTGACAAGAGCTGATCTGGTTGGTGACCCAAGCTGATATGGCGACCTGAGTAAATCTAGTTGGTGATCCGTGTGGTGACCTGAGTTGATCTCGCTAGCGACTTGAGTTGATCCAGTGACCCATCCCGATCCAGAGGCCCGAGTCGAGCCGGCAACCCAACTCGACCTGAGTCAATCGAGTCGACTCGAGTCCACCGAGTCGACCCAGTGACCCGAGTCAACCTGGTCAACTCGATGACCCGAGCCAACCGAGTCGACCCAGTGACCCGGTGACTCGAATCAACTGAGTCGACCCGGTGACCAGAGTTGACTAAGTCGACCCAGCTGACTTGGTGACCTGAGTCGACAGAGTTGACCTAGTGACCTGAGTCAACCGTGTTGACCTGATGACCTAAGTTGACCTGGTGACCCAAGTCAACCAAGTCTACCTAAGTTAGTAAGGTGACTGAGTTGACCCGAGTCGACCTAGTGACCTGAGTCAACCGAGTCGACCTGGTGACTCGAGTCGACCCAGTGACATGAGTCAACTGAGTCGACCCAATGACCTGAGTCAACTGAGTCAACCGAGTCGACCCTATGACCTGAGTCAACCAAGTTGACCTAGCGACCCGAGTCACTATGGTGACCCAATTTATTATGGCAGTCAAAGTTATTGGCTGGCGACCTGAGTTGATCTAGTTGGTGACATAAGCTGATATGGCGACCAGAGCTGATCTAGCTGGTGACCCAAGCTAATCTGGTGACCCAAGTTGATCTAGTTGGCGACCCATGTGGTGACCTGAGTTGATCTCGCTAGTAACTTGAGTTGACCCGATGATCCATCTTGATCTAGAGGCCCGAGTCGATCCGGCAACCCAAGTCGACCTGGTGACCTGAGTCAACCGCGTCGACCGACTCGACCCAGTGACCTGAGTCAACTAAGTTGACCTGATGACTTGAGTCAACTGAGTTGACCCAATGACCGGAGTCAACTGAGTTGACCCGATGACCTGAGTCAACTGAGTTAACACGATGACTCGAGGCAACCAAGTCGACCCAAGTCGACCGAGTCAGTCAGGTGACTGAGTCGACCTAAGTCGACCTAGTGACCTGAGTCGACCGAGTCAACCCGGTGACTCGAGTCAACAGAGTCGACCGAGTCGACCCAGTGACCCGTGTCAACCGAGTTGACCTGGTGACCCGAGTCGATCGAGTCGACCCAGCGACCTGAGTCACTATGGTGACCTAATTTATTATGGCAGTCAGAGTTACTGGCTGGTGACTAGAGCTGATCTGGTGACCTGAATTGATCTAGTTGGCAACCTAGCTGATTTGGCTGTCGACCTAATTTTGTGAGGTGATCTGGCGACCAGAGCTGATCTGGCTAGTGACCCAATCTGATTTGGTGACCTGAGTTGATCTAGTTGGTGACCCGTGTGGTGACCTGAGTTGATCTCACTAGCGACTTGTGTTGATCTAGTGACCCATCCCAATCTAGAGGCCTGAGTCGATCCGGCAACCCAAGTCGATTCGAGTTGACTCGGTGACCCGAGTCAACCGAGTCGACCCAGTGACCTGAGTCAATTGAGTCAACCCAGTGACCTGAGTCAACCGAGTCGACCCGATGACCCGAGTCAACCGAGTCAACCCGATGACCCGAGTCAACCGAGTCGACGCAGTGACCTGAGTCAACCAAGTCGATGCGGTGACCCAAGTCAACCGAGTCGACCCGGTGGACCTGAGTCAACCGAGTTGACCTGAGTCAACCCGACGACCTGAGTCGACCCGATGACCCGACTCGATCGAGTCGACCTGGTGACCTGACTCGACCGAGTCGACCCAATGACCCGAGTCAACCGAGTCGACCCGGTGACCCGAGTCAACTGAGTCGACCGAGTTCACCCGGTGACCTGAGTCAATTGAGTCGACCCAGTGACCCAAGTTGCTAGTGACCTAATTTTGTTAGGTGATCTGGAGACCAGAGTTGATCTGGTTGGTGACCCAAGCTAATCTGGCGACCAGAGTTGATCTAGTTGGTGACCCGTGTGGTGACCTAAGTTGATCTTGCTAGCAACTTGAGTTGATCCAGTAACCCATCCTGATCCAGAGGCCTGAGTCGATCTGGTAACCCAAGTCGACCTGAGTCGACCTGGTGACCCGACTCAACCGAGTCGACCCGATGACCCGAATCAACCAAGTCGACCTGATGACCCGAGTCAACCAAGTCGACCTTGTGACCCGAGTCAACCAAGTCGACCCGAGTCAGTCAGGTGACTGAGTCAACCCGGTGACCTGAGTCGATTAAGTCAACGGAGTCCACCCAATGACCTGAGTCAACTGAGTCGATCGTGTCAACCCAGTAACCTAAGTCAACCCGGTGAATCGAGTCAACTGAGTCGATCGAGTCGACCCGGTGACCTGAGTCAACTGAGTCGACCTGAGTCGACTGAGTCAACCCCAGTTACCTGAGTCACTGTGGTGACCTAATTTATATGGTAGTCAGAGTTACTGGCTGGTGACCTAAGCTAATCTGGCTGGTGACTTAAGTTTTGTCAGGTGATCTAGCGACCAGAGTTTGATCTGGTTGGTGACCCAAGCTGATCTGGCGATGTGAGTTGATCTGTTGGCGACCCGTGTGGTGACCTGAGTTGATCTCGCTAGCGACTTGAGTGATCCAGTGACCCGTACTGATCCAGAGGCCCGAGTCGATCTGACAACCCAAGTCGACCCGGTGACCGAGTCAACTTGGTGACTCGAGTCGATCCGATGACCTGAGTCAACTGAGTCATCCCGAGTCGACCGAGTCAGTCAGGTGACTGAGTCGACCCGGTGGTGACCTGAGTCAACCAAGTCGACCTGGTGACCCAAGTCCATCGAGTCGACCGAGTCGACCCAGTGACCTGATTCAACCAAGTCGACCTGGTGACCGAGTCAACCGAGTCGACCTGGTGACCCGAGTCGCTGTGGTGACCCAATTTATTATGGCAGTCAAAGTTTTTGGCTGGCAACCAGAGCTGATCTGGCGACCTGAGTTGATCTAGTTAGCGACCTAAGCTGATCTAGTTGGCGACCTAGATGAAATGGTTGGTGACCCAGGCTGATCTAGTTAGTGACCTGATTTTTGTCAGGTGATCTAGCGACTAGAGCTGATCTAGCTGGTGACCCAAGCTGATCTAGTGACCCGAGTTGATCTAGTTGGTTACCTGTGTGGTGACCTGAGCTGATCTCGCTAGCAACTTGAGTTGATCTAGTGACCCGTGCAATCTAGAGGCCCGAGTAGATCCGACAACCCAAGTCGACTTGAGTCGACTGAGTCAACCGAGTCAGCTGAGTCGACCTAAGTCACCCTAGTCGACCCGGTGATCCAAGTCAACTGAGTTGACTCAAGTTGACTGCGTCGACCCGAGTCGACCGGGTCGGTCAGGTGACTGACTCGACCTGAGTCGATTTGGCTACCTGAGTCAACTCGGTGACCCGAGTCGATCGAGTCGACCGAGTCGACCAAGTCCACCCAGTGACCTGAGTCACCTTAGTCGACCGAGCGACCAGAGTCGTTGTAGTGACCTAATTTATTATGGCAGTATGAGTTACCGACTAGCGAGCAGAGTTGATCTAGCCACCCGAGATGATCTAGTTTGCGACCTGAGTTGATCTAGTTGGTGACCCGAGTTGATCTGCCTGTTGACCTAATTTTGTCAAGTGATCTAGCGACCAGAGCTGATCAAGCCGAGCGGAACCGAACGGTCGAGCTCTCCGGGGAGCGGCGGGGCGGGATCGGCGCCGAGCTCGCTCCCGGGCGGGGTCGAAACTCGCGGAAAAAAAATGACAAAGGAGGCCCCGTACGAGGATAAGAACGAAAAAACCAGAGTTAAATTAAAAAAAAAAAAAAAAAAAAAAAAAAATTACTTTCGGGTCATACGTGTAGCCACGCCCAGCTCGCCCGCGGACGGGATCCCCATCGAGCTCGTCGAGCCGAGCGGCGCTCGCGGGCGGGGTCCGATCCGAGCGGAACCGAAGCCGGTCGAGCTCTCCGGGGAGCGGCGGGGCGGGATCGGCGCCGAGCTCGCTCCCGGGCGGGGTCGAAACTCGCGGAAAAAAATGAACAAAGGAGGGCCCCGTACGAGGATAGAACGAAAAAACCAGAGTTAAAAAAAAAAAAAAAAAAAAAAAAAAAAAAAAAAAAAAAAAAAAAACTTTTCGGGTCATACGTGTAGCCACGCCCAGCTCGCCCGCGGAAAGGGATCCCCATCGAGCTCGTCGAGGCCGAGCGGCGCTCGCGGGCGGGGTCCGATCCGAGCGGAACCGAACCGGTCGAGCTCTCCGGGGAGCGGCGGGGCGGGATCGGCGCCGAGCTCGCTCCGGGGCGGGGTCGAAACTCGCGGAAAAAAAATGAACAAAGGAGGCTCCGTACGAGGATAAGAACGAAAAAACCAGAGTTTTAAAAAAAAAAAAAAAAAAAATTACATTCGGGTCATACGTGTAGCCACGCCCAGCTCGCCCGCGGACGGGATCCCCATCGAGCTCGTCGAGCCGAGCGGCGCTCGCGGGCGGGGTCCGATCCGAGCGGAACCGAACCGGTCGAGCTCTCCGGGGAGCGGCGGGGCGGGATCGGCGCCGAGCTCGCTCCCGGGCGGGGTCGAAACTCGCGGAAAAAAATGAACAAAGGAGGCTCCGTACGAGGATAAGAACGAAAAAACCAGAGTTAAAAAAAAAAAAAAAAAAAAATTACATTCGGGTCATACGTGTAGCCACGCCCAGCTCGCCCGCGGACGGGATCCCATTCGAGCTCGTCGAGCCGAGCGGCGCTCGCGGGCGGGGTCCGATCCGAGCGGAACCGACCGGTCGAGCTCTCCGGGGAGCGGCGGGGCGGGATCGGCGCCGAGCTCGCTCCGGGGCCGGGGGTCTCGAAACTCGCGGAAAAAAATGAACAAAGGAGGCTCCGTACGAGGATAAGAACGAAAAAACCAGAGTTAAAAAAAAAAAAAAAAAAAAAAAAATACATTCGCGTCATACGTGTAGCCACGCCCAGCCTCGCCCGCGGACGGGATCCCCATCGAGCTCGTCGAGCCGAGCGGCGGCTCGCGGGCGGGGTCGATCCGAGCGGAACCGAACCGGTCGAGCTCTCCGGGGAGCGGCGGGGCGGGATCGGCGCCGAGCTCGCTCCCGGGCGGGTCGAAACTCGCGGAAAAAAATGAACAAAGGAGGCTCCGTACGAGGATAAGAACGAAAAAACCAGAGTTAAAAAAAAAAAAAAAAAAAAAAAAAATACATTCGCGTCATACGTGTAGCCACGCCCAGCTCGCCCGCGGACGGGATCCCCATCGAGCTCGTCGAGGCCGAGCGGCGCTCGCGGGCTCGGGGTCCGATCCGAGCGGAACCGAACCGGTCGAGCTCTCCGGGGAGCGGCGGGGCGGATCGGCGCCGAGCTCGCTCCCGGGCGGGGTCGAAACTCGCGGAAAAAAAATGAACAAAGGAGGCTCCGTTACGAGGATAAGAACGAAAAAACCAGAGTTAAAAAAAAAAAAAAAAAAAAAAAAAAAATTACATTCGGGTCATACGTGTAGCCACGCCCAGCTCGCCCGCGGACGGGATCCCCAGCGAGCTCGTCGAGCCGAGCGGCGCTCGCGGGCGGGGTCCGATCCGAGCGGAACCGAAGCCGGTCGAGCTCTCCGGGGAGCGGCGGGCGGGATCGGCGCCGAGCTCGCTCCCGGGCGGGGTCGAAACTCGCGGAAAAAAAATGAACAAAGGAGGCCCCGTACGAGGATAAGAACGAAAAAACCAGAGTTAAAAAAAAAAAAAAAAAAAAAAAAAAATTTACTTTCGGGTCATACGTGTAGCCACGCCCAGCTCGCCCGCGGACGGGATCCCCATCGAGCTCGTCGAGCCGAGCGGCGCTCGCGGGGCGGGGTCCGATCCGAGCGGAACCGAACCGGTCGAGCTCTCGGGGAGCGGCGGGGCGGGATCGGCGCCGAGCTCGCTCCGGGGCGGGGTCGAAACTCGCGGAAAAAAAATGAACAAAGGAGGCTCCGTACGAGGATAAGAACGAAAAAACCAGAGTTAAAAAAAAAAAAAAAAAAAAAAAAAATACATTCGCGTCATACGTGTAGCCACGCCCAGCTCGCCGCGGACGGGATCCCCATCGAGCTCGTCGAGCCGAGCGGCGCTCGCGGGCGGGGTCCGATCCGAGCGGAACCGAACCGGTCGAGCTCTCCGGGGAGCGGCGGGGCGGGATCGGCGCCGAGCTCGCTCCCGGGCGGGGTCGAAACTCGCGGAAAAAAAATGAACAAAGGAGGCTCCGTACGAGGATAAGAACGAAAAAAACCAGAGTTAAAAAAAAAATTAAAAAAAAAAATTACATTCGGGTCATACGTGTAGCCACGCCCAGCTCGCCCGCGGACGGGATCCCCATCGAGCTCGTCGAGCCGAGCGGCGCTCGCGGGCGGGGTCCGATCCGAGCGGAACCGAACCGGTCGAGCTCTCCGGGGAGCGGCGAGGCGGGATCGGCGCCGAGCTCGCTCCCGGGCGGGGTCGAAACTCGCGGAAAAAAATGAACAAAGGAGGCTCCGTACGAGGATAAGAACGAAAAAACCAGAGTTAAAAAAAAAAAAAAAAAAAAAAAAAAAATTACATTCGGGTCCATACGTGTAGCCACGCCCAGCTCGCCCGGCGGACGGGATCCCCATCGAGCTCGTCGAGCCGAGCGGCGCTCGCGGGCGGGGTCCGATCCGAGCGGAACCGAACCGGTCGAGCTCTCCGGGGAGCGGCGGGGCGGGATCGGCGCCGAGGCTCGCTCCCGGGCGGGGTCGAAACTCGCGGAAAAAAAATGAACAAAGGAGGCTCCGTACGAGGATAAGAACGAAAAAAACCAAAAAAAAAAAAAAAAAAAAATTACATTCGGGTCATACGTGTAGCCACGCCCAGCTCGCCCGCGGACGGGATCCCCATCGAGCTCGTCGAGCCGAGCGGCGCTCGCGGGCGGGGTCCGATCCGAGCGGAACCGAACCGGTCGAGCTCTCCGGGGAGCGGCGGGGCGGGATCGGCGCCGAGCTCGCTCCCGGGCGGGGTCGAAACTCGCGGGAAAAAAATGAACAAAGGAGGCTCCGTACGAGGATAAGAACGAAAAAACCAGAGTTAAAAAAAAAAAAAAAAAAAAAAAAAAAAATTACATTCGGGTCATACGTGTAGCCACGCCCAGCTCGCCCGCGGACGGGATCCCCATCGAGCTCGTCGAGCCGAGCGGCGCTCGCGGGCGGGGTCCGATCGGAGCGGAACCGAACCGGTCGAGCTCTCCGGGGAGCGGCGGGGCGGGATCGGCGCCGAGCTCGCTCCCGGGCGGGGTCGAAACTCGCGGAAAAAAAATGAACAAAGGAGGCTCCGTACGAGGATAAGAACGAAAAAACCAGAGTTAAAAAAAAAAAAAAAAAAAAAAATTACATTCGGGTCATACGTGTAGCCACGCCCAGCTCGCCCGCGGACGGGATCCCCATCGAGCTCGTCGAGCCGAGCGGCGCTCGCGGGCGGGGTCCGATCCGAGCGGAACCGAACCGGTCGAGCTCTCCGGGGAGCGGCGGGGCGGGATCGGCGCCGAGCTCGCTCTCGGGCGGGGTCGAAACTCGCGGAAAAAAAATGAACAAAGGAGGCCCCGTACGAGGATAAGAACGAAAAAACCAGAGTTAAAAAAAAAAAAAAAAAAAAAAAAAAAAAAAAAAAAAAAAACTTTCGGGTCATACGTGTAGCCACGCCCAGCTCGCCCGCGGACGGGATCCCCATCGAGCTCGTCGAGCCGAGCGGCGCTCGCGGGCGGGGTCCGATCCGAGCGGAACCGAACCGGTCGAGCTCTCCGGGGAGCGGCGGGGCGGGATCGGCGCCGAGCTCGCTCCGGGGCGGGGTCGAAACTCGCGGAAAAAAAATGAACAAAGGAGGCTCCGTACGAGGATAAGAACGAAAAAACCAGAGTTTTAAAAAAAAAAAAAAAAAAATTACATTCGGGTCATACGTGTAGCCACGCCCAGCTCGCCCGCGGACGGGATCCCCATCGAGCTCGTCGAGCCGAGCGGCGCTCGCGGGCGGGGTCCGATCCGAGCGGAACCGAACCGGTCGAGCTCTCCGGGGAGCGGCGGGGCGGGATCGGCGCCGAGCTCGCTCCCGGGCGGGGTCGAAACTCGCGGAAAAAAAATGAACAAAGGAGGCTCCGTACGAGGATAAGAACGAAAAAACCAGAGTTAAAAAAAAAAAAAAAAAAAAAATTACATTCGGGTCATACGTGTAGCCACGCCCAGCTCGCCCGCGGACGGGATCCCCATCGAGCTCGTCGAGCCGAGCGGCGCTCGCGGGCGGGGTCCGATCCGAGCGGAACCGAACCGGTCGAGCTCTCCGGGGAGCGGCGGGGCGGGATCGGCGCCGAGCTCGCTCCGGGGCGGGGTCGAAACTCGCGGAAAAAAAATGAACAAAGGAGGCTCCGTACGAGGATAAGAACGAAAAAACCAGAGTTAAAAAAAAAAAAAAAAAAAAAAAAAATACATTCGCGTCATACGTGTAGCCACGCCCAGCTCGCCCGCGGACGGGATCCCCATCGAGCTCGTCGAGCCGAGCGGCGCTCGCGGGCGGGGTCCGATCCGAGCGGAACCGAACCGGTCGAGCTCTCCGGGGAGCGGCGGGGCGGGATCGGCGCCGAGCTCGCTCCCGGGCGGGGTCGAAACTCGCGGAAAAAAAATGAACAAAGGAGGCTCCGTACGAGGATAAGAACGAAAAAACCAGAGTTAAAAAAAAAATTAAAAAAAAAAAATTACATTCGGGTCATACGTGTAGCCACGCCCAGCTCGCCCGCGGACGGGATCCCCATCGAGCTCGTCGAGCCGAGCGGCGCTCGCGGGCGGGGTCCGATCCGAGCGGAACCGAACCGGTCGAGCTCTCCGGGGAGCGGCGGGGCGGGATCGGCGCCGAGCTCGCTCCCGGGCGGGGTCGAAACTCGCGGGAAAAAAATGAACAAAGGAGGCTCCGTACGAGGATAAGAACGAAAAAACCAGAGTTAAAAAAAAAAAAAAAAAAAAAAAAAAAATTACATTCGGGTCATACGTGTAGCCACGCCCAGCTCGCCCGCGGAC